>JAZGTJ010001610.1:24783-52927 GCA_036877575.1 Botia almorhae | reverse complement strand
AGAGAGAGAGAGAGAGACACACACTCACACACACACACATTCAGTGGTGACAGTGGTGAAGTATTAATGAGCTACACTTGCACTGGTGAAAAGCTGCCATCAGTTAACAGGTCACCTGTGATATATCTTCATCTGAGAGCAGTGGGCCGTGCAGAGGAAAAATCCCCCCAGGACTGGAGATATAAGAGGCCTGTCACACAGTCAGGGTCATAACATACTGCAAAATAAAGAGGAAAATACCCCTAATCCATCAGAACACCTTTTCAACTGAGACACAGAGACAGAGAGAGAGAGAGAGAGAGGGAGAGAGAGAGAGAGAGAGGGAGAGAGGGAGAGAAAAGGATGTAGGCAGTTAACAAAGAAAGTCAATATACATATATGTGATCCGGTAAGACTTATGTAAATATTTTTTTTAATATTTACATATTATTGATGACTTACAATATGCAATAAAATATTTCTTTCAAATGCATTTTCCACTGTTTGAATGCATACATTTAATGCATTTTTAAATGGCACATTTATAACAGATGTGCCTAATTAAACTAGGTATTTAAAAAATACACCACTGCTACATGTCCAGTCTGGTGTAAATACACACTGAGACTGAGTGTGTAAATACACACTCAGTCAATCCATTATTGAGATCTCTTCTGACTGAGTAACAATCAGCCTGTCATTTAATGGTAAATATCTGAATGAGCTGATTCATGTATTTACTCTTTGATTAGATGTTCCTCCTGCATTAAAACCTTACCCAGGATGTTTTCTCATCCTCATCTATATGACCACACAATAAAGTCGTATTATGAACACTCAGTAGTGTCATAACAGAGCAGCAGACGGGATCAGACGTGGCTCAAAAACAGCACACAGCAGCACGATCTCCACAATGAAGACCGTGAATGAATCCATTAACACAGGAACATCTGCACACACCAATAAAATGAAGGCGTGAGGAGTGTTGTGCTCCACAGCCCAGACTGTCTGTTTTACACAGAGAACAGAAATCTCCCCTCTATTGACGTAAAGGAGACTGGAGAGCTTTCCCAGCAAATTGAAATTCAATTCTAATCTGTCTGTGAATGATTTGCTTTGCGCTGTATTGCAGAAGGATGGGCTGAAGCGGACAAAAACATGCCAAAGCGTCTGCACGGCCCAACCAATTTAACATGACATCTTTATCCTTGATAAGACACTCTCAAAAAGTACCTAAAACACCTCCAGCTGAGGGGTAAAATAACCACGTACTTGAGGTAAAGTGTGACATGATTTATGATATAATAAAGCTGTTACAGTAAATGTATGCGCGTCTCTTTAAATTAAATTTGACGCCATTAACAAGTTTATTCAATGTGACATTTAAACTGTTTCATTCCATTCGGCATGATTTCTAAGAACTGATCAAACATTCGTATCTCGCTGGAGTTTCAGCTCGACCGCTGTCTCACAGACACGCACACAAGGTCCAGAGCATCCGTTTATCAGTCAATGATGGAGCAAGAAGAACCTGTTACAAACAGTTTATTATTAATGAAAGCCAGATGTGATGTTTAACATTCCTTACATAAACAACATGAGAGTAAACAAATGAAGTTTTATTACTGGGTAAAGCAACTCTTTAAGAATATACAATCAACTTCAACAAAGATATTTAACTCAGAAAACACATGTGGTGAATGAACAGAACGACAGGCACACAACAGAGCATCAGTAAGTTGCATTGGAGTGTCGGTCTCGGTCCCTACACCCCTGCAGGTCATGCTCAATCAACATAATCATGTTACTAATGTCACGGACCTTTTCCCTGCACAGAAGAACCAGCAAACACAGTGACCCCTCACCAGCACCCATCCGCCCTCTCATTCTCTAACTACCCCCACCATCTACCCAATTTCTGTCCTACAACTCCATCAGATTCCACTCAGGCGTGACCAAGCAGCTCGTCAACCCCCCGGCGCCCCCGCTTGCCGGCCGCCTGACCAGAGATGACAGGGCGCCTGACATATGTTGCTTTAGCCTCTCTCTCCTGAAGTGACATTTTGCCCAAGAGGACAAGATAGAACAGATGAGCTCCAGTGGGCCGCAGCACAGATCCACTATCACACTGTGTTGCAGTGATGGAGGTCTGGCATTTCAGCCGCACTGATCCATGACACAGCCAGTACAACAAAGAACCATAAAAATGCATTGTGATATTTTGGCAGGTTGGAGGGAGGCAAGCAGGAATAAAGGGAAGGGCCTTCAGCAGAGAGGAGGGGAGATCTGGGAGGGGAGGGGTTGGCTGCACACTGTCTATTTAAAGAGTAAAATGTAAAAAGTGTCGGACAAAGTGTGTGTGGTGTGAAGACAAAGACAGAGTGGATGAGAGGAGAGGACAGACTTGTCTCTGTCTCTGCGGATGATGCTGGAGATGACTGACAGCCTCATTCATGAGAGAGCGTGGTGACATCTTTAATAACATGAAACTGTGTGTGTGTGTGTGAGAGTGTGTGATCGTGACACTGTCTCAAACCTCAGCTTCAGCTTCTATCTGTTAGCTGCAATATTACACCGTCAGCTCGGGGAATTCAGCGTTTCCTGCGCCGCACTCGCCTCACGTTCTCAGCAGAGCTGCAGAACTTCTCATGCAGCTTTGGCAGATGTACTGTGAACATGCTGACGAGCTGTATTTTTTTTTAACTGTATTTTAAAACTGTAGTCCAGTTCACTAATATCATAATACTCATGCAGGACTGGTTATAACAGATAACCCAGCAGCCAATCAGTAAAGCTCAAGAAACTCAGAGTATTCAGAGTATTCTATTACCATTATCTATCTCTGTCTGCATTCTTTATGTGCACACACGGTGTCCTGCATAAGCATCCGCAGAGTAAAGATAATATTGCTGTTGTTTTTGTCCATAAATCTTTTCTCATTAAAAAGATGAATATGAGGCAAAAGTACCAAATGCCAAGTGTCCTTCATAAAAACTGACAAAACTGTACAGTTCTATACATTGTTTTCCTTTCTTAAAAACATAGATCTGTTTGTGAATATATGTTTTATTGCTTTAACTAAACTAAGTCTAAATATCTGAATGTAACTCCTGGAACCTGCTTCACCTTATTCATTTTCTGATGGCTTTTTTCCACCAACAGGGCGGCGATGTGATGCACGTTCAGTTGACAGAACTTCAGATCTTCTTCTTACAGCAAAAGCAGTATGTTGTGTTGCACAGAAACACTTCTATATGTTCCTCAGCCATCTAAAATAAAATAAAATAAAATAAAACAAAAAAGGCATCATTTATAAATATCATTTGTCAATTGATTACTACAAAGTTTATTCTACAGTAAATAACTTTGGATGTTTCCATAAAAAGTAACTTGTGATGATTAAGAGAATGAAACTTTTTGTTGGACATTATGTTTTCAAACTTTGTGGAACTAGAACAAGCACCACTGGAACATGATAATCAGCTGTGAGAGATAATGGAACTCTGAAGGTGGGTCTGATACCCATAAAGTCACATGACTCAACACTCAGCAGCCCAATGACAAAAACACTGCCAATTATCTGAAAGTTTAACTGTCCAACCACAGACCAAAAGTGCTACAGTACTTTGGACTCTGCTTCAGATCACGACGAGGCAGGCACGACCTCCAGGAATCAGCTGAGATAGCACAATGCAAGGGAGGGAGTCTCAGCTGCTCCGTGACGCCCAGGTGAGGCATCCTGGACATACACACCTGATGCATGAGTCATTTACAGTGCTGTGAAAGCTATGACTCACTGCCGCCCAACCTTTAAAAACGTATCTTTGTGACTTCGGTCATGTATTAAGACCGCATCAGACGAAATCATTCTGTGCACACTGCATTCATTTTTTAAGTGTTCTGAGAGGCATTTGTAGATACCTTGATAGGCAGAGCATAAAATGGAAGTAAACATTATAATTGAAAATATCAGACGGTGTACTGTCCAAATTGCCCCTAAATACACAGTGTGGTGTGGTAGCACATTTCCATTACAACTAAATAAATAGCAAACAGAGCTGTTGAAGTTAGACCACCATGAAACAGTGAATTCATTACATGATCAGTTTGTGAAGTGTAAAACAACTACATTCTGAACACATTACAGTAGAACAAGAATCAGTCTGTTAAATATATTACATCTGAACAATAAACAATAATTTACATGTTTCATTGTATCTCTCGAATTGTTGTTAGACAGGTTACATTTGACAGAATTTCTCTCTTTTGGGCTCATCCAAAAGCCAGAAAATGTTTATATTTATCATGAATTTTCACAATATTAATTAACAAGTGAAAGAAAAGCATATCGCAGGGCAGCAGAAGACAGTCTTAAGATTGTAATGAAGGTTTATATGATCTGACATCATTACAGGACCGTCTCTGTCTGAGAGTCTGAGCTCAAAGTTAATCAATCTCCCTTTCAGCAATTAATGAACTGCTAGTTCTCGTCTATGGGTTTACCAAAACACAATGTCATTATCATGTTTCATAACCATCACACACAGCATGAAAATATCACCACACATTTATGTTCTAACTATGTTTAAGACTCGTGAATAGCAGGCAGGAGAAAGATCATGTGTGTCTGAATCTGTGTGTGTCAACATCTCAGTGGAGCTTCAGATCTCTGATCCAAACAGTTTGAGGTTTCCTAATTAATCTCCTCTGGAGAGAAAACGAGCAGCATTAATCTCTGGCCTGGTGGGAGTCTACACACGACCGCCCACTCCACTGACCTCAGAACAGTCCACGCTGACCAACAATCTATTCACCACCAGCAGTAGAGTCCATGTTTTCCTCTGCCAAATATCAGCTGCAGCCAAACTCAATTACAACAGATTTAACTTCAAGCAAGTTCAAAGCCAAACACACTGCAGCTAAAGACAGTGAAGCCAAGAGAGCAGAACCAGAATGATTGAATAAAAATATATAAAAAACATCTCTTTAAAAACAAGACAAATGAAATACCAAATGTCAAAGCAAGTCAAACGAGTCCACAGACCAGTCCATCTCTCAGACGCTGACATCATGATATATTTAATGAAATAATTCACCCCAAAATAAAACTTCTGTCACTATTTACCCGCCAAAATGCAGTTTGAGTTTTTCTGTGAAACAAAACTGAGTTATCTTGAAGCATGAGTGAGTATCTTCTCTTTAGTGGTTTAGGGGCCAAACAGCAGTGAATGCTCTGGAACAACATGAGAGTGTTACACATGTCTGTGCAAATCTTTCCTTCAAGCCATGAAAGATGGTCAAGGGATGAATCTATAACTGTCCTTTCATCCACTCATTCATGCACATACACTACAACAAACCTGAACTCTTGGGGGATGTGAGGATGGACAGAAGAGAGGAAGATGACTGGATTCAACTCTCCTCCTCTTCCTCCTACAGCCCGAGACAAAACAAGTGTTTTGTTCAAACAATCTCAGAGCAGTTTATTTTCAGAGCCTCCTCACAGAAATGCCCTTGAAACAGGGAGGAAAATACAACAAGAAATCACTGAAAGAGATGGAGTGATCTCAGCAACGCAACCATAGCAACACAATCTCACCTTGAACCACAGGATAAGGAGGTACAAATGACGAGAGTCCAATTAAATGGGTGAAATTAAAGTCTTTTGTGTGACACAATTCAGTGTTGCTTGAAGCTTCTGTGCTCGGTCTAGCGCAGCACGTTGACTGTTATCGCACCATTTAAAGCTGCAGACCACAGCCTACACTTCTCTTTAACAACAACCTTCACAAATCTCACTTCCGCCAATGCAGTCAGCTGACATTTGTACACCTGACTGAAAAAATCTGTTTCTGAGGTCATCTACACTGTGCTTCCAGATATATGTAACCATGAGTCTTTAAGAGTCAAAAAATCATCAACACATCAGAGCAGGTTAAACTGGCCAAGACTTCACAGAAACCAAGTCTAAACACTGTAGTTCTAGTTTACTTGTTACTCTAGTTTAACACTAACCTGACCAACATTGGCACTTTCAGTGAATATTGCATCATCAAACAAGCTTGTTTGCCTCAGTCCTTGTAAAAACAACTTTGTTTGCTGGCAGACTGACGGACAAACCGCAGTACCACAATAAACCCTTTATTCCTGGAAACTGTGTTAAATGAGATCAGATTGGACCTGATCACTGTAGCCAGCATTCGAAATGTATTGTGTCCATAAGCATTAGACTATGAGCACACTGTTTGCGGCTGTAATTTAATACACTTACACTGTAAAACACATTACAAATGAAATTACACTGTTTACTGAAATCTGCCATAATTCATACTGTAGCGTTCAAAAGACATTGTTCACAGTGGATTTTGCAGTAGGATTTGACATAAAACACAAGATAAATGTTTCTCCATCATAAAACAATCCCAGCTAACTCTGGCAACATTCAGTTGTGTGTATTTAACACTGATCCCCCCCTGCAGCTCTATGATATGCACCAGAATTCTTACAACACACCTTGAGGAGGAGTGTGAGGACAGCAGTGTGAAAAATGGCAGGTGATGTTTTCTCACGTGATGTGCGAGCTCCACTCCTGAGTTTGTTCACTTTGTAAAAGCGCTCGTGCTGAAGGAGATACGGAACGAAAGTGGGCGAACGTGTTTATACAGAGCGACGCTGTGTGCCTATAAAAAACACAAATAATTTCAAGGGTTACATATCATGCGCACTTCTCATCTGTGGCAAGAAACACAACAGTATGTTAAGATGAATAGTTTAAGATTTCAGTCCGGTGGAAATGTCTGTAGCAACGTCTGTGTTTTTGTTTATTTTCATCAGTTTCCTGGCAACAGGAAAATGGCATGAAATGAAGAGGAAGAAAAAAAAAACAAGAAATTCTGAAATAAGATTAAATTCACAATATTAAAAATAAAAATCAACATCCACTGGCTCGTGTGCACTAACCACAAATTCACTTTCTCTCTCAAACTACAGAAGCATCAGGAATCCTGAACCCTCTTTTTAAAGGATATATGGATATATTTTGTTCCTTTGTAATCGGTTACCAATCAGCTGCTGCTCAGCAATAACAGCCAAGTTGTCTATACATATCAGTATTGCATTTCCCTCTTTTATTTTCTCTTCACCATCAAAGCAGCCCAATAAACCTCCATTAATATCTCAAGCACACAAATGAAAAACATTTATCATTAAGATCTATAATCATCTGAATGTATTGACAGTCTACTGGAGACATGACATGGGTCATTTCCCACTGGACTGCTACACACCAGCGCTATTAGGATCAGGAAAACAGACTGTGATGGAGGAGGCAGGAAATCTGTGCGCTGGGACAAGAAGCTTCTGAATTAGAGCCCCAATAAAGGATGAATTAGTTCTGGACGTTTTTAAAAGACTTGGGAAACACTCACAATTCTGCTTATGTTACATCTGCTCTCTCTGCTCCTTTCTGTCTGAAACCCCACATTACATTGAGGCGTTTAAACAGATGGGCTGAAATGTTCCTTTCCAAACTTTGTAAGAGACAGGCTCAATCTGTCCTAGTATACAAACCCCTGTAGATGCGGCGATTCTATTAGCCAGGTAACCTTTAAAATGACAGACATCCTGTGTGCTCCTCTGTAATGAATAAAGACAAATCTGAACCTGAGTGGAGCGGCAGACAGAGAGTTGGAGAGAGAATGACAGAGAGGATCTGATTTAGAAGAAGACTATACAACCATGAGACGAGACAGAGACCAAACGAGATGAGAAGAGACTAGATGAGACCAAAACCATCGAGGATTATTCACGATGCTGCAGCATTGTGCAGTACTGCAGCCTGAGCTGCATTCACAGCAGATTCACATGTCTTTATTAGAGCGGTCTGCCACTTGTGTGAAAGGAACAAAAGAGAAAATATTGCGGATGTGTGTGGGATCCTATTTCTGATAACTGATGCGGAGGCAACAAGGCTGCTGTGGTGTGTCGCAGTGTGCACACACACATCTAGAGATGCGGACATGCACTCAAACATACAAACACACACACACACACACACAAAAGAGGCACACAAGCACTTCTGGAAGCATGCCGGTGTGTTTGCCAATGGGTCTTTTCATCGTGCCCAAGACCTTCGGTAAACAGAAGAGACAGCTCAAGGCCATTGTGAAGAAGTGCGAGAGAAATCTGCTTTTTACACGCTCTTATTCTCTCTGTCTCTCCTTCTCTTGCCATGTTTTTGATGAGAGAAGGTCAGTTAGGAGAACAGACAAATGTTTCTGTAGCTCCAAATGTCTGTTAGGAAATTAATGTCCTACACTGTCTTTAGGGAGAAGGATGTGGATTTGTTTTTGGTAAAGTTTACAAAGGATCCAGCGATTCATGTATACATAGATTAAGAGAATTTGGTTGCTAATCAAAAGTTACTCACACTTGTTACTTGTCATTCTCCTAGAATTCAGTTCATATAACTTATTTACAGAATTGTAGCTCATCTAGCTGTTGCTAGATTTGTTGCTAGACTTTCTGGTGCCATGACCCGACAAAACAAACAACATGAACAAAACTGACCCTATGAAATTGTTTGAGAAGCATCATTTTCCTGTGACATATGTCCTATAACTGCAGGAAGTATTAGCAGGACAAACAGACAATAGTTTTTAGTTCACAGCCATTTACATGATTTGATACTTCTTGTTTCTGAAGTCAGAAGCAGGTGGTGTTGTGGGAGGGACATTTTCAACCCAGTGAGCATTTTATTGGATAAAATAAGCAAGTGCAGTATGAGTCATCAATATTTTTGGTCGGTTTCGTCAAAAGAGAAAATGAAGGAAAAGCAATAAGAAAAAATAAAAGCAATAAGAAATATTAAGTTCTGCTTAAAATATTGTTTAAAAGGGGAAAAATGAAGGTATAATCTGCATACTTTCACCTTTATTCAGTTTAAATTAAAATGTAACCTTCTGATTAATTTTGATTTCATCCATTTTTAAGGCACCTTTGCACCTCATAAGAATGTAATATGACCTCTAATTTCTGGGGAAATCTTGGGAATAAATAACAGTAGAGCAACAAGCCCTATCTGTGTCTGATCAACAGAAGCTACAGACAGAGTGTGTTTCAGTCAGTAATGGATTGATCTTTTAGGGCAGGTTTAGAGTGAGGCTTCGGTCATGTGGAGGGAGGTGGGTCAGTGTTGCTATGATAATCCAACTTACTCAGAAACAATGTATAGTATAATGCAATGTAAATCGCTTCGGATAAACGCGTCTGTCAAATGCAAATAATAAAGACGAAACAGAGATACAAAAAGAGCTAAAATATAAAAAGATATCAAACGAAGGAGAGGGGTGGAGAGAGAGAGATTGCGCAAGAGAGAGAGAAGTTCGGAACAAATTACACAGATCTGAGCTATTCAGCTACATCTGAACATGAGCCTGGAAATCAAGGAAAATTTGTGAATTCTAGTGCTGACTTCAATGTTTGTTGCTTTATTATTATATCAGATGACTGCAGAAAAAACAAAACACTCAACAAAACACAACACCACAAAAAACCAAACAAAAAAATACAATAAATAAATAAGTATCTATATCATGCATATTTTCCATAAATACAGAAAATGTACATGATCACTGCAGCAGATCTGAGGCAGACTGACCCTAGTATCCTCATTTAAATCTTTTATGCAGAATTATATACATAAGATGTTTATGTATGTGTTTAAATGTGTATGCATCTCCATGCCCTGCCCAGCTCATTCCTGCCAACCCATGCCAATCACATGCCAGTTTTTATGCATTTTTTACACAGCAAAACATGCTGTGTGCATAACTATTCATGCTCAAAAGTGACGCGTCTCCTTATAAATCTACCAGATCCAGCGCTCATCTCTTTGAGTTGCATAGTTAATATCCAACTGATATGGTCGGCTGGACAGGAAGGCTGCACGAGAATATTTAAAAGCCAAACAAAAAAACCCTGCGATTCATTTACAGCAGAACATCGGCAGGCTGACCCTGAGCGCGAGCAACACAGCTAAAAGACAAAAAGGTTTCACATCCTGAAATAAAAGTGGGTGGGCAGCCAGAGGTGAGCAGCTTTGACTGTGAAAATGGAACGGAGTGTTCAGCACGCTGCCAGCCAGTGACCTCCGGCTACAGCATTCAAACAGCAGTCTGGTAAACAGCAGTCTGGTAAACAGCAGACTATGTAGAAACTGTGCATTCAGGGGCCCACGTTTTACATTATCATTTAAAACATTCAAAAATTAAATGAACAACTAATTATACATGTGGATACATAAAAGAATCTTAATTAAAAAATTTTTAATTAAAAACAAACTTTTAAAAATGCTATATTCACTTCAGCAATTGAATTAATGATGAAATTGAAGGTTTAGTTTATGACCAGTCACAGTGTGTTTTGTTTTTCATGACGTTTAGAAGCACTTACGTTTATTTCCATCTCTTCATTTTGTTTTTGTCCCCTCCTCCCCATCTCTTCTCTCCGTTCCCCTCTCCTCATATCTTCTGTCTTCTCAGAGCATTGAGCAGTGGTCTGTCTATCTGTCTGTCAGTTTCCTCAGACATCAGAGTTCACTGTCAGTCACATGTGCACGGCAGGCATTTTAAGCAGTAAACAGAAAAAACAAAGACAAAGAGAAGAAAAGAAGGTGGAGGGAGGGAAGCTGGAAGAAAAGGACATGCTGACTACACTAAAATAGACGTCTAGCACTTCAGCTTGTGTGGACAATGGAAGCAAGAATATCAGACTGTTTAAACACAAGAGTTCATCAACAACCTCACAAATGACTGCTTTAGAAATAGTGAAGAATCTTAAATACTTCTTTCTGTAACAGGACATTTTACATTTTAAAATCCTAAAACTAACATTACATTGATGAATTTGAGGAGTTTAAAATATATTAAAATATATCCAAACATCACAAATATAAATTCAAAGATTCTAACAGCTTAAGAATCCTCACAATGCATCTGTAAAAACCAGCAAAACAATTGAGTGACAAAACTGTTCTTGAGGCAGTACGTTCTGGGAGAAAATAACAATTCTCTCAAACGCTGTGTGGAATTTCACTTAAGTGTAGAATTTTGTGCCAAATTTTTTAGTAAGCACCCTCTAGGTATTATAAATTACATTGCATGCATAATAAATCATGTGTTCAACCTGTGTGTCTTTCACCACAGCCAGCTGTGTGTGTGTGTGTGTGTGTGTTCCTGTATGTGTCTGGTGTGGAAAACAAGGGGCTCCATACTGTGTTACTTCCAACAGCATCTGCCACTCCTTTCATTAAACTTCAGCAGCCACACCTTCATATAAATGTGTGTGTGTGTGTGTGTGTGTGATAACAGCTGCTATGCACAGTGTGTGTACTGCTAAACTCTCGTCCACCCCTGCTGACTGTCCATGCTGTGCAGGTAAAGCAGCTCTCTCTCCTCTGTGTGTCCTGCTGTCTCATTAGGCCCGAGCGACACACACACCCACACACCAAAAATGATCTATTTGTCCAGCAAATGAGGCTCTCATGTGTTCAGTCCATATGAGACTGGAAACAGGTAGAACAGTCCAGCTGGTTCTGTCCAATCACAGACAAGCTGAACCTGATCAGAGAGGTTCTGTCGTACCACATGTACACAAAAGTATAGGGACGTCTCCTCCTAATTCACAGCTCCGGCTATTTCAGCTCTGCACACTGCATTACTGTGAGGTGCATAAAATAAAGCACACAGACACATCTCTTCACACAAACAGTGTCTCTTGGGGAGGGACTGGTACTGTTGTTGCACAAAGAGCCATAAAGATATTACACACAAAGTGTGACATTTTGATTGGTCTTCACAAAGCCCAAGACCTGAACCAAACTGAACACCACTGGGATGAGCTGGAATTAGACCTAAACGCCATCGGCTGACATCAGCACCTGACCTCAGAGGTGACCTTGTGTCTGAGTGAGAGCAAATCACTGCAGCTGTTTTAACTGATACATGATATAAAGCAGCACAGTGAGATCACACAGTCTTCTATTGAAAATCTGTCTGCGACATCAAAGTCCGAGCAAAAAACGTAAAGTGAGAGAACAGATTTAGTTTAATTCACATACTGACCAGACATCCCTTCCTCTCTTTCTGTAACTCTTACTCTCTCGTCCCTCTGCTTCTCTCTGTTGCTTCATGAATATTTAGCACTTTCCAATTCAACAAAACAATCATTCATTTCAAAGAACGTCCTTCATACGATCAGCTCAGCTGGAAAGGGCAACGACTGAGTGAAAACACATGAAAACACCCCAAAACCTCCACAGACACACTCACTGGACACTGAAGGCTAAAACAAATACTGTGAATCAACAAGACAACACAGCGCACAGTGAAGGAAAAGTGAACAGAAATGTATCCTGACAGCAAGTGTGATCAACAGAGCAGGTAAAAAATCCCAGAAAGACTTCATCACTTCATCTTATCCAGCAGCAAAACCAGACGGCTGAAAGAGACAGCAGATATAATAACTGACCTTTTGCGGCCAATTATTACATACTGCAGGTGGAAGAGACAAAACAAGAAGGTGTGTATGTATATAAAAGACTGAGCTGTAGCTGAATGGAGATTTATATTTTCATAAATTGCATTAACGAGAACCATACGAGAGTTCACAGAAATAAGACAATTCTGTCATCATTTAATCTCCCTCAGGTCATTTCAAACTCATATGAACCCTCGGCAGAACACACACGCAGGATTTAGAAGAATTACTCTGACTGGAGACAGAGGCTGTAAGGATGCGATAGCTTCATAACAGTGGTCTGTATGTCTTGTGCAGGTCTTGTGAAGTTATGTGACGACTTCATTTGAGAAAGAGAGCAGAATTTAAATCGGTCCTCACTTTCATCTGCCACACCGTAGCTCTGCTCGCTAAACTCAAGAGAAAACTTCATGATTCATGAAGCAAATGAGTTACATCCACGTAATAAATCACTAGATGCATTTCATAAAACCATTTGCTTGATCTGGCCAGTTCATCTCAAGAACTGGATCAGATTCATCAATTCCTCAATACCAGTCATCACTGGAGAGTAAATGTTTTAGTGAGAAATGACTTTTGTTCTGTTCCTCATACAAAGCAAATGTACAGTATGCTTACAGAAGACCAGTATGAACTATATCTGTTATTGTGATGGTGTTTTGTGAAATCCTCCATCTCGATTTATCATAACTGAGAAAAGCAAACTGTACAAACACTCATAGCTTCTTTTGTGATCCACAAGACTGGAACAACATCAGCCTGATTTAGACTCATACCAGAAACTAAGAGAGCTGAGTTTATCACCACATGAATTATCCAAACCTGCCTATATGTGCACACACATACATTAATACATTCATAGAGAGAGAGAGAGACAGAGAGAGAAGGAGAGAGAGGGAGACATAGAGAGAGGGAGAGAGCGGGAGGTAGAGAGGGGGAGAGAGAGATAGAGAGAGAGGGAGAAAGAGACAGAGAGAGAGAGAAGGAGGGAGGAAGAGAGAGGGAAGGAGAGAGAGAGAGAGGTGGGGGTATAGTTCTGGATTAGGCTCAACAATAGTGTTCTCAGATTTGCTGTCAATTATAAGGGATTTAGAGTCTGTTATGTGAAATCATTCTGGTGGCTTGCTCCTAATATTGCATCCAGGGAACTGGTAAGCTCCAGTATTTCAGTGCCAAACCCCTCTGATAATCACGGCTGAACTCTCTCAGAGAGAGGGTGTCGGGCTCTGAAAGCCCTTTATGACAGGCATAGTCCCTAAGCCCAGTTCTGCTCCATTAATTCATTACACAGTTAAACCCATCATGCTCATAGCCAGTGCTACACCAGTACAACACTTCCACTCTGACTGAACAGCTGACAGTGTCTCGAGCTGATGGTGACTGACTGCAGCTTTGATGATGGGGCGCATGACTGCAGCTTTTGGCTGAAGGTTCACAGAGCACTAAAGCTTATCTAATAGGACTGTCATCATGGGCTTATATCTTAATATGAAAGCTCATATTGAGTTGACTCTTAGAAACACACCAGTAACCTCAACACGCAAACCCACACACACACACACACACACACATTAGAGCACCAGTAATGATAATCTACTGTACAATAACCCTGGACCAGAACCAGACCAGGATCAAGTCAAATATGAAAATGAAACAAGACCACTTATTTCCTAACATTCTGACAGCGACTGACAGACAGACAAACAGATATGTGCAAAAATTTTAATGTCAAAATCTACGCTAAAATGTGCGATTAACTGTAGCGCTGTTTCTGTGCAAACATTTCACAGATATGGAGCAGTATGCTAATAACCGAAGATGATACAAACAGAGAAGAGAATGTTTTTTTTTAAAGCTGAAGTGTAATTTCTGTGCCACCTGCATCATCATGTGAAACAGCAAAAAAAGGCTGTTTTTTAAAACAGTTTACCCAAACACTCCTCACTCCTGTCAAACAAACAGATCATCTTACCCCAAACACACTCCATTGGTGGAGCTGAGTGATGTTTTGACAGTGCCACAGTCATACTTTTTACATCATAAAGAAAAACTAATCAATGAACGGTTAACTTACAGTTTTTTAATCACTTTAACTGGAAAAAGAAACTGAATTTTAACCCAAACACTCTCATCAAGTTCATAGACTAACTCCTGAGACCTAAAGACCTTTTCTCTAGAAACATTTTTGTAAATTAAACCTGTATGTAAAATTAAACAGTAATAATCAAATATCACGATAAACACAATCATTTTCAATCAATAAAACCAAAATCTTTACACAAAGAAGGGCAGAAGTGTCCCCTGGAATACACAAATCCCCTAAATTTGGTGTCAGCTTGTCAAGAGGCCGACAGAAAAAAGCAAATGATCCCAGTGGCTTAGCTTCCCATTTAAAACCAGAGAGGAAGAGAAAGACTGGAGGCAAGAGAACAGGGAAGGGACGAGAGAGAGAGTGACAAATCTAGAGAAAGAGAGAGAGACAGTACATGGAAGATAAGCCATTAAGTGTCTCTCCGGCTGCTTTGTTTGCAGTTTATGCTGCATTTTATTTCTACCATAAACAAGCACACGAGCCGAGTGCATCTGAAGCACCTCTATATATTACCCACAATGCCCTGTGAGGCAGGCGGGAGGGGAAGAAGCATAATGCTGATTCGATTATTCTTTGTCTTGCTCTCATGACATCATACTGATTCTGTACCTTTATCCTATTAGCTTCCCCAAGTTCCTTCAGCAGGTCTATGATGCAGTCTCTCAAACCACTGTTGCGGGGATGGAGTCGCACACAAGCCTTGTGTGAACACAAAAGAGAGGAACGAAAGTCTGTCAAAGTCTGTCTGAAAATGTCAAATAATTAGATTTTATACATAACACTTGAAACTTTGCATCTTTCTTTAAAATATGTAGCCAGGCACCAGAAAAGGATCACTACAGAACCTGTACGGAACCAACATATACACCCAATTGACAACAGGCAAATGTGCAAGGAGAGAGAGGAGGTGGACTCTGCTGAGGTAGCAATAGCATGCGTCAGACGGGGGGTCAGGAGCTGCTTTTGTGTTCAACGGCTGTTTCTGTAAACGCTCTGCAGGGCCAGCGCTTGATCATCTTTGTAGTCAGTGTTCTAATTGTTTTCCAAAGCATGCTAATTGCTTCTCATCCAGTCTTCTTAAATGTCAGCGCTCCCCGTAGTTACGATGTGATTCATCAGTCCTTGAAAGCAAAAACAAGGATGAGTAATTCAGAAGAGAGGAATGGGCAGAATAATGGGGCAGGGGACTGGATGATGGGGTTGGAGTGTTTGTTTGGAACGATTCCACCATGCTTTGCCCACCAGCGTGACCTCACTGGTCAGCGGTCCTGCATCTAAACACTCCTCTGGTTTCTGGGAAGGTCAGTCATCACACCAGCATGCCATGGGCCCAATACAGCATTTATTAATAGCCGGTTGTGCCCACCGACACACTAGTGCTAGGTCATGCGCTAAAAGGCTAATTATGTTCCTGAGTGTTTGACATGTTTTGCCTGTGTAGCATTGTGAGTGATTTAGAACCTAAGGCTGATGCTGAAACACAAATATTAAGATCAAAAACTGCAGTGACATTTCCATTATCAAGATTTCACATGGAAAAACACTGAAATATTCACATCAAAGTCGGGCGACTATCATCACCCTGAACATCAATGAAGAGTTAGAGCACCATCAGAACACCATTATGTGAACTGCAGTTCAACCAGCAGACTGTACTGTACATTACCCCTTACATTAGTGTCACCAGCCGTATGCATAACAAACATGCATAACTTTCATACTAATGCAGTTTGCTAAGCTACTTTCACACCAAGCTAATAAACTAAACAGACTCTTTATCAATTTACATGAACAATTATAACTGAAAATATGACACCTGACTGTGTGTACAGCTTTAAATATGCTGTTTTCTCTCCTCAGGCTGCTTGAACAAGGAACCTGTAGAGATTCCGGCCTGCAGGGAGAAAGTAGGTGGTCACACAAGGAGATACAGATTCTCACACGGTTGCAGTTGAGCCTCAGGCCTTTCTTTGTCTTTCTCTGAGAACACTGAGGGAAGATGTTGCTGGTTCCCATGCTGTGCTGGACAGAACCCATGAGGAGGAAACAGCTGATCTGCTTCAGGTCTTGTATCTACACTCTTGTTTGTGTGTTAGTAGTTTCTCATTGCTCTGCTGGCTCAAGTGGCTATGCAATGATTTCTCCTCTCTTACAACAAGACTTGAGGGACATTGTATTGTAGTGTTTTAACACACAGCATAACAAGGAGCTCAGAGGTGTCTCTAAAAACCTTTATCTTCTGTATAATGATGTAACTTCACACCGCCAGCCAGTGAATCTTCATTTTACAAGTGTAAATGTTCATATGATCATTGGGAATGATAACTATAAACACATTTGGCTTGATGGTGATGGTGAGGAGGCGGAGTCTCAATTCCCCCCCTCCACCCACCCCAAGACTACATTAATTGCAGCCCGATGATTATTATATTATAGAAATAAAGGTGGAGTTTGGAGGGTAGTAATGCAAAATACTACATCATTTAAAAATCAAACGCACAGCCCTTGAATGGCGTAGCTGGCAGTTATTTAGCAAATAAATAAACTAAACAGCTATAACCTTTAATTGCACAAAACTATAACAATCCTCATAAACAAACAGATTATGCATAATAACTGGAACATTGTTCAAAGCAGATGATCTGAAGTCCGACAGTAACGGCCTTAAAGTTTATTATGAGAGGCACTGAATCTGTTACACGAGCAAAACACTTTAAATGAGTGTAGCAGCCCCACATTCATGAAAGACAGCCTAGTGACAAGCTACAAACTTGTACATAAAGTCACATCTCATATTTCACCCCCGTAAAAGGCCCTTAATGAAGAAAGGATTTCATTGTTAAGCTATTAATTGCTGGAAGACTGTTTTGCCTAAGTGATGGATACTGGCCGATCAGGGTTAATATTCTCATGATTGACAGCATCAGATAAACAGACATCTGAAGAACTTTCTCTAGACTCATTTAATCTGCTACCACAGCTCAAGAGCTCACAGATGAGGCTCTGAAGAGCAGGCTGAGAGAGACTGGATGCGTGCTGGACAACCTTTAAAACAACTGATATTAAAAGAGAAAAAGAACAGGGCCTGTAAAAGCAGAGTTAAGGGGAAGAAACATTTCAATTACTTGCTACTAAAAGTCTTAAAACTCTTGAAATTATTTTAATCTTTGTCAAATCGTCCTCCTTAGCACTCTTTGAAGCAGCCTGATACCTGTTAGCCAGCAGACTGAAGAATATCTCTGCAGCCTCACTCCTGTTTAAAACTGCTTCAGCCAGGTCTTGATATCTGCATGTACAATATGCCTCAGATCCTCCATAAGTGATTTGATGAGGACAAAGGCAGTTTCAAAGTATTGTAAAGGCTCTGAGTGTATCATATTTAGAGTCTTTGGAAAATGGGATGATAACAGAAGCAAAAAGAGAGCAAATCATCAAATCATTTTAGGCCGTTATACTGACCTGTGAATGTGCTGTGATCATTATCTTCTGACACAATCTCTACTCATAGTGACAGTCAGATGAAGCTCAGAGTGAAGCTTTCAGATAGATTTCATCATTTTGTGTGTCAGTGTGTATGGACTGGAAAACCTTCCAGGAGAGCGAGGTAATTATCCTGTCTCTCCTGTCTGCCTGCTATGTACAGACTATCTTCCGACTGCTCTTTAATGAAGCATCCAATCAAATGCAGCCGGCACCACTGAGAAGCACCATTTAAAAAGCACAGGTCTAGACAACAACACACTCGCCCAAAGAAGAGAGATTGTTTTCTGGGGTGAGGTTAATTACTCGCTTTATTTATGCCAATGCCACATGTGCTGTATGTGCCCCAAAAACATGTTTGCTGAAACTTCAGCTTTGACTATAAGTTAAACAGCTAATGTTGATTTAAAGCATCATCTGATGATGTTTTCCAGGTTTTTTTTATTATTTACACTGTGCAACAAAATCATCACTAGTTGTTTGTGATTCGATTTATAAGTGGATGCATAATCATTTGAGATTTAATAACAGACAGGATAAAACTAAATTGTTATTGTTTTGCAATCGAAGTGTGTGAAATCCGCAGTTCTATCTTAGCTGGTAAACAGAACCATTAGCACTAATGACAGAGTGTCTGAATGCAGCATGCATTAGGATGAAATGTATGCTGCAGCCAATCAGATTCTCTGAGCCCAAAGCCAGCCGCCTGCAGGAGCTAGAAACCAGTGTTAACAATTATTAGTACTATTAATCTCCAGCCAAATTAAGACTTAATCAGCTGTCTGAACTAACTTAATGCCTTGAGCTCACTGCTGCTCATCAGGAGAAAAAGTTCATGCGGTTACGAGGAACCAGAAGTAGTGCTTTATGCTATTGTACTTTCTGAATTGGTGAAAGAACAAATTAGACAGTCAAGGGATTTTAAAGGGATGCAGGCCAGTTCAACAAGCCAGCTGACCTTTCTGAATCTGGTTTCACAGAGTCATCACTTTATAGAATTAAAGCCCTGGTACATCATCCACATTAGTGTATATGACATCAGCTGGTCTACACTGTGACTTCATCTACTAGACAACCTGGTCTACCAGCAAATCTTACCAGGATTACAAGGAAGGTCCAGACAAAAGAAGAATACAGATATGTGAAACAGCCTCCCATGACACTGGCACCACCGAACAGAGTTCCAAACAAGACCTCCAGAGCTGATATCTGCGTCATCTTCCGCTGACCAGTAAAATCAACATTTACAAGAGTGGTAATGAGCGCTTTCCTTCCTGTGTGACAGTGCTAAAGCAGTGCTAATGACATTAGCATGAGCTATGAAATATGAGCTAGCTGACACGCACGTTCCCTCTGAGGATGATGAAGGAGCCGGACCATTTTTTAATAAACGAGGTGCTGGCGAAATATCATCTCCTAACTGCCTTTGTATCGAGCCGCGTGCGCTACTTCTGCCAAGATCCACAACTGTCTCCCGAGGAATTTATGTACAAATAACTACTTTTTAATAGCCCTGTAATGTGATTTCCTGCCAAAGAAATATTCAAATAGCTTTCAAAACCAGTACAGTATATTATCAGCCCCGAGCTAGAACTCAACGCGGAAGTGACTTTTTTTCTGTGTGTAATTATACTATTGTCATCCGTGGCGGAAGACGAAAGACAGGGTAATTCTGCACGCTTTCACTGGGGAGTGAGAATGTTTGTTTATTTAGCACTTTTTAAAGATTCAGGTACAACAACACAAACAATAATCGTCACATTTAATTACTGTAGTCGTTTGCTTTGCCCTATCACATTTCCTCATTGGATTACAAAATAATGTCTCTTTCATTAAGCAGGAATGGAAATGAACGAGATAAAGAGTATTCGTAGTAGAACAGCTTGTTTGTGTACCTATGTGGATTATAAAGTGCTTACCAGGAAATGCAAATGCTGTATGAACCCTGCAATATACAAGCACACGTGTGGCTATTATGTTTCTGAGTTTGTGACCTCAGTCTTCTTTTATCTGCTCTTAATGAAGTGACTGCAGGCTTCTGAGAGCAGTGTGGCACTCGTCAGCATGTCACTGCAAACTTTTCACTACTGCTCATGTGACCATTATGGTCTGTGGACTGCAGGACTAAATTAACAGCTCAGGCATGTTGTAGCTCTTCCTGTTAAGATTACAGAGCGGTTGCAAAATTCTACAGTGGATTGCACACATTGTGTGTGCCAGCATAGGTCTGCATGCTTGTGTAGAATTCTGCTGAAATGTAGAAAACAAGAACAGCATAAATAGAATATGTGAAGATCAAGATAATTACAACAATCAGTTGAGCTGGAATTAGAAAGAAACAAACAGAACCAAATCTTTCTGTATCTTTCTGTATATTCATAACAGCTTCAGAGTAGCACCTCATCAATACCTCCTCCATTCATTAACTGATTAATTAATCCATTAATTAATCAGATATTTCTGCACACAAAAATGCCATACATGAAGCTGAACAGCTCTGATCTGATTGGCTGGCTAATCAGATCAGAGGGTTGAATACTCAACCAGGGATTCTCATACACAACAGCTGACTGGCATTCAAGACCTCACGCACTGTACAGAACAGGGCAGAATGCAATAGACATCCACACGCAGAACTCTACATTATGCTTATATATTAAAGTCTGCCTATGTGAGACTACACTCACAATAATTCATACCTCAAACAATACATTAATATCTAAGCAATTGTCAGTTATCCACAGCATTAGTAATCTGGGCCTCCACACAAGTGTTTAACACGATGTGTGTGTGAAATTGTAGCATAACACATTTTGGAGAGATGAGACTGTAGACCTCCAGGAACCTGAAGAGAGCCGGCCAATCCCGCGGCCTCGCCCAGGACACACAAGCCAATCAGACCTGTGGACTCAGATCTTGCCATCCCCCACCAATGGGAGGAGCCCCAAGCCAGTCTGCCAAGCACCTGTGTGTGTGTGAAATACAGCAATAAAGACAGTAAAATAAAACCATTTAGCCTGAATTAAAATGTTGTCAGTGCCATTGTTTGTTTTCTGAAGAAAAAATTTACAAATTTTGGAAGAATTTCAGCTTGTGTCATATGAGATGTGAGTACATGAAGATCAGGGGCTGCTAAACTCCACAAGTCTTCCATAGAAAAACACACAGCATATAGATATGGACCATGAAGACCAGTGATTGACAGTATTTGACAGTAATGACAGCAACTATTTCTTTAAATGTACATGCTGTATTAGAAAATGAATGGGGCTCTTTTTGGGGGCTGGAGCTCCTCTGCACTCAGGGTGTCTGTACCTGGCTTTCTCTGAGGGAAATGGACAAAGAGAGAGAGAGGGAGAGAGAGGGAGTGATCTTCCACTGACGCTTGCGCTCTTATCACTCTGACAGCCGTCGTTTAAGGAGAACAGAGTGCCAGTCAGATCATTTACAGGAACAGATTAATACTGCCCAATGTGTCTCTCACACACACACATTTTTTCTTTCTGTCTTCTCTCACTCTAGACTGTCTCACAGTCGCCTTTGTGCACTGCTGTGTGTGTGTGTGTGTTGTAAAGGTGTACATGAACTTCACTAACTTTTGAAAGTAAATAAATAATTTCTACTATAATCACATGACCTGTTAGGGAGGAATAGACAGACAGACAGACAGAAAGCAGAAGGTCTGAAGCAGCAGTGCATTAACACAGATTTTATAATGTTCTCCTACATCCCTCTTACTGTAGGAAACTCACTGTACACAACATTAGGACACTATGTGAATAAATAGCTCAACAGCACAAATAATCATCATGATAACTCTTCTGCTATCTCGGGTTTAGTGATGAAGTCACTCTTGTTTCCACTGACAGGTCTTCAGGTGTTTCTGAACTGACCAGCTAATCTGAAGCTGCAAAATAATCACTGAAAGACACCAAAACACACAACCTGTTATTCTCAGTAAGACTGTCTAGTTCTTATTTTAGTTTCTTCATTTTTCTTTTTTCTATTCCTCCCAATCACCCAAACCCTCTCTCTCTCTCTCTCTCTCTCTCTAATGAATCATCCAGAACTTTTCCTTTAAAGAAAGATGATGAAGCCCCTCTGGCAGATACACATATTGCATGCATTCATCACTGCACAGATTCAAGGTATGTCAGCTAGTGGCCCACACACACACACACACACACACAGTTTAATATAACTAAGAAGCCCATGGCCCTCAGTTCCAGCAGCTTGGTTTCAGTGTCTGCTCCCGCTGTGGCAGGTGCCCACACGCACCCGTCCTCTCCTGCTGTCTCTGGGCTCTGAAGCAGCTGTCAGATAAAGTCACAGCTCTATTCTGCAGTGGACAGACGAGCCAGCGAGCAGACAGGTAGGCAGGAAGCGAGCGTGGAAAGAGCAGACGGAGGGTTGAATACTCATCCAGGGATTCTCATACACAACAGCTGACTGACATTCAAGATCTCACGTGCCGTACAGAACAGGGCAGAATGCACAAGCACTAGCGCTCCTGCTTTCTCTCTACATGCCTCACCCCATACACACTTTCCACCGCACACTCAAAGTTTCCTTTAGCAGCTGCTGAGCGTCTCTGAACCCTGAGCAGCAGCTCTTTCCTTTAATTGCAGTCTGTCACATACCTTAAAAAACAGCAGCGGGGGACAGTGAACATACATCAATGTCTGTGAATGTAAGAAGGTGAGAGAGTAGAGCAGGAGAAAAACAGGGAAAAGGTCTGAGCTGCCTGGTGAAGCAGCTACGAGGGCATTCCAAACAACTGTTTTGGACCTTTAAAGGCCACTGCATGAAGAGGGTGTTATTCTGAAACTGAAGCTCTTCACTAGATGTGCTTCCACTGTTATTATTTTGCATGCTATCATCATCTGATCCCAGATTTCTAAAGTTTATATAAATGGAAAACATGCCCCAAATCATACATTCTATACTGCGCATTATTTACTGTGTCCCAGGGGAGTTAAGTACCTCATATTACTGAGTGAAGTCTTTGAATCTGTTCATGGCTGATCACACGTCTGTGTGCAATCAGATTATCTGTCAAAACAGTGGAGGAGCTTTACTACTGTATATAATCTGAAAGACAGTCAGACTTTTAAATCTGTCTCTGTGTTAGATTTTCTCTGTGTTAAAGATGCGTCTTATTTTATATAAACAATCCTAAATGTTTCTGTCCGAACAGATCTTGACTGATGGAGACAAAATGTCGTTGTTACTTCTGAAAAACAGTATATTTGTAATATTTGTAAACATTTCATAACACTTTTGCTTTTATACTTTCACATTGAAGCATTTTTGGTTGTTTTTGTCATTTCTTCATTATCACCTACGATTTCTCAATGTGACACTTGAATTTATTTATGAATTTATGAATCTATTGTTTTCTCTGTGTGTTGAGTGTAACACTGACAAGGGCTTCGTGGAAAGTTTATTTATTTGTTTCACTGTAAACATGTGCCCGGTTGACAGGAACTGCCTCTAAAAAACTGATGTATGATGTATAAAAATGTATCCTTTGTTTTTATGTTATCAATCCCTAGTCATGCAGGTCTTACTGGCCTAAACCTACATTGATAAATTACAGACGACACTTTTGCATCACTGAAGCAAGGGGGCGCTCTTCACATGGTCACCCTAAACAAAAGTGACTGAAGCCCTTCATGAAGGGTACTGCCACAGCCCCAAGCAAAATCACATATTTTGCACATTTTTTGACAGCCTACAAGATGCTACCTTGCTTAAAACTGTAGAGATTATTATTGGTAGGCTGAAGTACTGCTGTGTGCTGACAGCACCTGTGTCTGTCTGTCTCAATCAGCAGGACAGTGAGCTGTGATACAGCTCGTGCCTCTAGAACTAAATTACAATGTCAGGCAGCTCTTTTATCTCTCTCTCTATATATCCTTATAATCTTACTAGTATATGATCACCCCTTTAATCTGTGTGTCAATTACACTGTAGATTTTCCAATACAAATGTACAAATATTTGTCATGGCAATAAAACACCTTTCATATTGCTGGAGGTCATGAGACTGTGTGCTGTTGGGTGACAGTCACCACATCACATTGCTGCTTATTCACACAAAGTAAAGCTCTACTTTACCTTATTACACTGTCATCAGTCGTAAAACCTCTACCGTCCTAATTCAAATGATTTCCATGCATTAATTATTACCTTCTCTCTATATTCCCAGAGGGAATATTAATTTAGGTCTCATCTCACTTAAGGATTATAAGAATATGTGAACTCGTGAAAACCTTTTTAAACAAACAGAAACAACTGAAGGCTCCACAAATGCACAACAAAATGTCAGTTCCACAAACACACAACACAAATGTGTAAAATGTGTCTCGGCGTCACTGGGAGTTTTAAGGGTAGCAGTGGTGGTTCAGGGCTCTGATCACACTCCTTTCTAACCACACACCAATTCATTGTGTACACAGGCTGGTCAAAGCAGCAGCCAGACAACAGAGGTCCTGGCAGATCAATACTAATACATTTTCTGGGGTTGAAATTCTAGATAGATTTCATTGCAGCCTGGACTTGATAAACAATACATTTTCATTAGGAGCCACAAATGAAAACTCAGAAGACAACCACCAGTAACTTACAGTAAACCCAGACCTCTGATACTACAGTAATATTGTCATGTCTTGTGTACTGCATTATGGTCATACACAGCCATAACATCATGTATTTGATCTTATAAATATCAAACTGATTCTAACAGTGGTGGCAATGTATGTGCTGTATCCGCTAGCTCACACAGTTATTGTGCAAATTCGCTTATCATTGACCACATTCTAAAGACTGAGCTGTGTGCTGTGGTGCTATACATAAACTGAATTACTATATAAAAATGTCACGTCAAGACATAAAGAGAGAAGCAGTGCTTAGAGAGAGAGAGCATGATGAATGGAGCTGTGATGTGGTAACCTTGGAAACCTCAGTGATATAACTCTAAACAAGCAGCACGTACATGTATGGCTCTTAAAGTCATTATAGATTGAATCAGCGCCTTCCATAAGGAGGGTAATGTGGAGGCCCAAGAGACTGTATCCCGTTCACCCCCGTCATCTGACACATACTGCTGTTGCCACAAGTCACAACTAATTCAATTACAAAACACACTAATAGCTGAAAACAGTGACAAACATCTGAATCTGTGAATAGTTAAACTGACGAATCGATTCACTGTCTGTCACTCTATCAGAGAGAGGAAAAAGTTTGTAGTGCTGCTAATTTAGGTTAGTTACACACAAACATGATTTATACAGTCAGAGGAGCCTGTAATGCTGAACTGTTTATTTCTTATTGGTACTAAACTGAGCTGAAGTAAATATATACTGATGTTTGCTGAACTCATCACATGCACTTTAACCCAAAGTTCTTACTGAAATCTATAGTTCTGTTAACCTGTAGGTCGACCTGCAAACCCATGGCACTGTAGATCACATACATAAACATAAATATCACTTCCTCCTCTCTATTGATCGACCTACAGTAAATTCTCTCCTAACAATGAAACTGCAGCAACAGCAAATCTTAGAAGAGATAAACAGAGATCTTTATGTGTGTGTTTTTTGTGGTACAGGTATGACGCATCATTAACTATGATACTGAACAGGTGTAGACTTTCCCTGAACAGTGTACAATCCTGAGAGTGAGCATCAAAACATAACACATTCAAAAACATCTTGCATATTAAAAACACACCCAGCAGTCATCTGAGCATCACAGTTGATGTGATGTTCTGTGATATTTCCATCTGCAGGTCTACAACAGTCCCTGTTGGATGCTAGAATCACATTCAGCAGATGTTTTATGGGGTATTTATTTAGGTTTATGTCACCACTCACGAGGTTTGTACATAAAAACATGTAACAATATATGACACATAATAACCTTTGCGAATAACATTATAAACACGTGTTTTATTCTGCCAAAATAGAGTTTTAGGAATTCATTTTGATAATTGCAAATTAACAGTTTCCCAGCAACATTTTGTCTCACTACAACATTTTTCCAATTATCAAAACAGCACTCTCTCTCTCTCTCTCGTATTTAAACCTGTATTTTATCAATGTGTGTATGTGATGTGCAGTGGTAAACGCAACTGCACTCCTCTTTTGAGACAGGAAGTAATAATGGAGGTGGAGAGCCACGTCTAATCACAGATCACAGCTGAATGTGTGATGGGCTCTTCCTCGTTCTCTCCTCTTAAAGAGCAGAGATGTGTAGCAGTTAAAAGATCAACACCATCTCACTTACCGGGGTGTGTTAATGGTTCTGTGAATCCCAGAACTGGAGTGGATGGGGGGAGGCTGCAGTAGAACGTGTTCCCTGGAGAACCTGCATGAACGGGTGAGAATGCAGCTATCATGTCATTCCAGGTTCCTCATATACTTAACACATTATCTGCCCATCAGCTTTGCTTACTGCAGTTTTATTTAAGCAGCAGGTTCTTGTGGGGCAAAATATTGTGTTAAATATTTTCATATTGTGTTACTTTTGTAGTTTGTGATACTGTAAACCATGAAGACTTGGACCACAAAAGTAAATTAATCTATTATATTTTACCCAAGATTATATGGTTATTTAATCGATACACTTTTAATATAAACATTTATATTAACAGTTAATGAAGCCCAGATCTAGATTATACTACCTGCCGTTTAACCACTGCTCCAGTCAGCGCGTCTGATGGCACACTGGTGGTCTCTGAGGGTTTTCCTTCAGCTTGACTGTGATTCTAGAAGCTTCTGTTTCTGAATCAGCATTACTGTTTATCTAAATGCCTGTTCACACCAAGAGAAATGAAAAAACACTTGTCACTCGCATGCTTTAATGCAAAACACCAACACTAACGCACAACTCCAAACAAAGATAAACAGACTGATAATGTGATACAGTAATACGCTGCGGAAACCGTAAGATTTGTTCAGTACCAAAGCAACTGAAGCATCAAATGACAAACTTTGTCTCACTGGTTTTAGTCATTTAGTTTTAGTTTTATTCAAATCTGCCGTGTGATTTTGTGCTGAAAGCTGTTTTCTGTTATAGCAGCAGTTTATTGTGATAAAAGAGGCAACTCAAGTTTTCATGAATGCTGTTATTATGTGTCATTGTTTACCTGCTCAGTAGCCCAGAAATCTGCCTATACTCTCAGTCCAGCAACTTGTTTGTCCAACAACACAAACGTGTTTCTCTTTCTTAAATAAGCTGACCTGAACAAAACAAGCGAAATAAAATCTTACTAACACTCATGTGACAAAACATGGAGAGGGCATTGAAAGCACTGCCAGGTTTGCTTGAAAAGGTCACCTCAAATGAATGTAAACAACTAAATCACAACGGCACAACATCATGTTCACTTTCATTCCCCTCTGATTTAAGTTCTTATTTCTCTCTCTGCTGATGTTCCTCCTAACTTCTGCTCTAGCTGGGCCACAGTGTTTTCTACTCCATTTTGTCTTCACTGGTAACAGATGAGAAGCTGACGGACCTGATCTCCAGGTTTGACCTTCTAAGAGGCCGTGCAATTCCTCCTGCCCTGCATTCAGACCCCTCCCACCAGCCTCGCTCTCATTCTGCACTAAGTGATGGAGATGCGTCTTCATTGAGGATGACGTCTTAAAGAGCTGGAGAAAGGTTACAGTGGCTGACTTCATGACACGGGTACATTATTTATATCCAGCTCGCCTGCAGCACCTTGGTCGCCTAATTGGTAAAATGAGGGATTTTATATATCCAGAGGACCAGCAACATGTCCGCAAACACACACACACAGACAAACACACAAACCAAGTGACACTGCAGATACAAACTACTTCAAGTGACTGCCTATTTTTGTTTTCCACCTAGAATAATGATGGTTCATTCAGATGGTTCATTCTGAAAGATGGCAATACACATCTGAAAAGAGCCGAAAACAATATACAGTACAGACCAAAAGTTTGGACACACCTTCTCATTTAAAGAGTTTTCTTTATTTTCATGACTATGAAAATTGTAGATTCACACTGAAGGCATCAAAACT
>JAZGTJ010001610.1:0-24733 GCA_036877575.1 Botia almorhae | reverse complement strand
CAGACGTCTACACAGCACTGAGCAGGATCAACGCGCGCAAGGCTGCTGGACCAGACGGTATTCCTGGGCGCGTACTGAGGGCATGTGCAGAGCAGCTCGCTGGAGTATTCACAGACATTTTTAACATGTTCCTTTGCTCAAGCAGCTGTACCTACATGTTTTAAATCCACCTCCATTGTGCCAGTGCCGAAACACTCCAACCCAACATGCCTGAACGACTACCGCCCTGTAGCACTCACACCCATCATTATGAAGTGCTTCGAGCGGCTGGTCCTCTCACACCTCAAGAACTCTCTCCGATCCTCACTGGACCCACACCAGTTTGCCTACTGTGGCAATAGGAGCACAGATGATGCAGTCTTCATAGCGCTGCACTCTGTACTCACACACCTGGACAATACAAACACCTATGCACAAATGCTGTTTGTTGATTTCAGCTCAGCATTCAACACTGTCATACCCTCTAAGTTAATCACCAAACTTGGAGACCTGGACATTAACACCTCACTGTGTAACTGGATTATGGACTTTCTGACCAACAGACCTCAACATGTTAGGTCAGGCCACATCTGCTTCACTACCGTCACGCTCAACACTGGTGTACCACAGGGCTGTGTGCTGAGCCCCTTTCTCTACTCCCTTTTTACCCACGACTGCAGGCCTGTGTATGGATCTAACACCATCATCAAGTTTGCAGACGACACTACAGTGATCGGTCTCATCAGCAACAACGATGAGACTGTCTACAGGCCAAAACTTGGCCACTTGCCAAAACCAAGGAGCTCATTGTGGACTTCAGGAAGGGAAGAAGAGGTATACACGAACCCATCCACATCAATGGGATGGCTGTTGAGCCTGTTTCTTCCTTCAATTTCCTGGGAACCCACATTTCGGAAGATCTATCCTGGACCACCAACACCTCCAGCCTGGTCAAGAAGGCTCACCAGCACCTGTTCTTCTTGAGAACACTTAAGAACCAGCTGTCTTCAGCTATCCTGGTGAACTTCTATGGCTGCACGATAGAAAGCATCCTTACGAGCTGTGTCACAGTCTGGTATGGAAGCTGCTCTGTTGCGGAGCGTAAGGCACTGCAGCGGGTGGTGAAAACTGCCCAACGCATTATAGGGACTCCACTCCCAACCATTGAGGACATTCAAAAGAAGCACTGTCTGCGTCGAGCACGCAGTATTCTTAAGGATTCCTCTCACCCCGCCCACAAACTGTTTTCTCTCCTGAACCAGCAGACCCAGAACTATCTCCTTATTAAACTCTGCCCACCACTGACACCTCTGCCCCCCTCACACACCCCACACTCTCCCCATTACCACTGCACTACTTAATATTCATTGCACTACACTGTACATACCTATTTGTAAATGCACATTTCCATTGCACATATACATATTGTAAATCTGTGATAAATCTATACATGTCTATTTGTAAATTCCTGCTTTAGTAAACAGCAACCTGTATATTATGTTTTTATCTACCTGCAATTTATATTATAGTTAACAGCAACCTGTATATTATGTTCATCTATTTGTACATTCTAAGTGAAGTTAGATTCCAATTCTAATTGTAGTAAATTATGCTCACAGTACTTAATCTGTAAATATTATCAATAGCTTCTCCCTGTACATATCTCCTATAAGTGCACTCATAACTTATAAATTATACCTATATCCTGCACTTGCTGCTTATTGCACTACTGGTTGGACCTAAACTGCATTTCGTTGCCTTGTACTTGTACATGTGTAATGATTAAGTGTAACCTGCCTGGTAAGATAAACTGTTAATTTAACTTATTCTGAATATGTTGTAACTGTTATTACAAGTATTTTATACCTCATGCTACCACGAATGTGTGTTCAGAATATACTCAATCTGAAGCCTTGTGCTTGAAGAAAGAAAGCCTTAGCTTATGCTTGAATGGAGAAAACCTCTTATGTCATTATTAGTTTTCCCAAAGAGGTGAGAACTATTGCATCCTATTGTATCCATTTTTTTTCTTATTAGTGGTGCTTGCGAAGCAAAGCATCACTATTACTAGATAGTAAAGTTTGAGGACAAACTTTATGTTGGCTTGAAAAAGCCAGGTCTGAAAAGTTTATATTGGTATGAAAAAAACAGTTTCCATCGTGTTAGAGAATGTCTGACCTAGTTTAACATTTTACTAAATTGTCACAAAATTCAGCCCAATGTTAAGCGCATGGAATTTTTCGCCTACCTTTTCATACACCCTAAAAACATCGTACACCCGATCACTTATAAAAGTCATAGCACATCTTTCCTCAATACACTGGTCAATTTGACACCTTATTATGGGTCTGCGACAAACTAACGTGCTGGACGAGTTATGTACCGAAGTTTTGCCCAGAAGTAGTAGAAGTATGCAAGAGAGTAATAGTGATGCTTTACTTTGCAAGCACCACTAATTACAAAAATATATTGTTTATAATTTAGGGGTTAGGTAAGTAAAGTTTATGTATGGTCGTTAGTTTTAAAAGGTCAACTATTAGTTGATAAATTGGCTTGGTATCAGTATAGCCTGTCCTGCACCCTCAAGCATTCTCAAGATCTCGAGCATTTAAAAACATAGTCTGTTGCCTAGAAGCACATTGACTGCATCACAACATGATGGATGGAACTGATTACAGAGTGAAAAAGGTTTCATACCTGACCTCACAGGAATGCACACTCAGCTCTTTCTGAAGGAGACCACTGGTCAGGTTGTACACCAGCACAGACCCATTGCTTGTACCTAATGAGCAAAACACACATGCATAAAAAAATATCCACCAATGTATATATGGCATAGCACAATTTCTACCAGTTGGCACAGCCAAACGTTTAGGAACTGTTCACACAACACTGTTTTGGCTGCCTATTTACACTACAAAATGGCATTTTGGAAGCCTGAAAACATTGTTATTGTCTCTGTGTAAACTACCAACCCAAATTTATAAAAAGTGACATCATCCATATTACATGTTCAGACTATCTAATGACATCATCTACTAGGTCTGGCATAATAGTGAATTTTTTGCAATTTTCACAGATGGATGTGAATGGGAATCATTTTGACAACGTTGTTGTCTGTACACAAAAAAATGCGAAGTCGTCATCATGTAAACATACCCTTAAAGGGATAGTTCACCCATGAAAATGAAATGAAAATTTTCCATCATTTACTCACCCTCATTCCAAACTTATGACAATTTTTTTCTATGGACCATATATGTTGATGAAATGTCTGTGGTTTTGCATCCATACAATTCAAGTCAATGGGTGCCACTGTTTAGTTACTAACATTATTTAAAATATGTTTTTGCTACCTCTGACGCAAACATTTTATTTTTGGAGGGGGGGATTCTTTAAGCTCTGAAGAAACAGACTGATATTGACTGATACTGATATTATTATAACGACAATAAAAAAAGATATTAATATACGTGTATACGAAGTGTTAAGAATATTTTCATGCCTAATCCATGTGCTTCTTTGTTCCATTCAACATTTTTAAATCAATTACAGCTAAATTTTTAGCCAGACTAGCTCAAATCACACATTTGTCTACAAATTGTCATGAAGTTTTATAAGTTTCATAATAAATGAGTTTTTAGTTTTGGCAGTGGTTTTAATCAGGGGTTGATGGAGTAATGAGGATCTCTGTGTCTGTGCTGGGTTAGAAGAGTGTGATGAATAACCTTCTGTTGTTCTTTTTTATCAGCTCAGCAAGCTTTTACACTTTCTTTTTACACTCAGCTCTTTCACTTAGATATTTATAGAACATTTATATCACGTAACAGATGGATTGAATATGTTATTGTGTAAAAGCAAATATCTCATGTATATGTGCCATCTAGATACAATCTGCTAGATTGTGAGAATGGGCGTTATGAACAGCCTCACAAAAACAAAATATGCCATTGATTCTGAACATAATTACAATTCCATGATGTAACATTATATATTCAAGCAAAATTTCCAAACATACATACATGATGATTATAGCAATGGTAAATGCAAATACAAAATGTTAAAAACGCTGTGTTCAATACTAAAAAAAAGACCTTCTACTTGTTATCCTGTCTATAGCATCAGAATGCAATTTCCACTTGTACATCTATGCAATCACTATTATTTTACTATTATTACTATTACTAATTACTATTAGATTTTATCCCTGCAAAGGTCAAGTGTTAGGTACCAAACCAAGTATTAGATAAAGAAGTATGAGGACTTAGTAATATATACAGCTGACATGATATATTATCTATGCAGTATTGGATGTTTAAACGTAAGCCTTAAAATGGGGGACATTTTGTTGTGTCTGATTTTTGCATCACCAGTACTCACCTACGGCCAAGAGAGGCTGGTAGTGGTTGATGTTTTTAGTGGTGAGTGGGGGGCACATCCGGAGGGAAAATGGGGGCAAGGGCAGGCCAGACAGCAGCCCTGTCAACAGGAACTTTATATGCACTTCCTGCTGACCTGCCAAGGGCCGAGGCGGGTCCACACCAGAAATCAGACTATGACCTGAAACCAGGACACTTCAGATAACCATTCTAATACCAAACAGAATAAAACAAAACTGCAGAGAGGCTTGTAAGATTACAGAGAAGGAAGCTGATGTGTGGGTAAAGAATTTTTTAAATGAAAGGGTTTTGTGTACTATGAAGGCATTCCACAGTCTAACATTTAAACCAAAAGCCCCCCTTTCCAATCAGACACTGCAGAAACTGCAAAAATAAGTTGATTTTCACATACTTTAAATATATAGAGAAAGTAATAGTCATTTCTTGTAGTAAACATTCCATTAATTTGTCTCCAAAGAGGAACTGATTTTTAGTGATGACATAAAACAGACAGACCCACCAAGAGCTCTAAGGTTGTTAAGCAATGGCTCAAGCTTTTGTATATGCCCAAAAAACAAGTGATGTCAAAAACATACAAAAAAAAAGGCAATTTTACGTACAGTCAGTAGAAAGGCTGTTGGTTGACCATCACAAAGTATTAGCAGATATTACAGTGTACAAATACTCTAATGACGGGTAGTTGACAAGTAGTTACAAGTAAGCAGTTATAATTAAGTTACTTATGTAGAATGTCTAAAGTGGACTATTGAAAAAGGTGTTAACCCACTGCCCAACATGTGGCCACTTATTATTGACTGGGATTAAACTATAAACCCGTCAAAAGATTGTTGTATTCATCTTCCATGGTAAGAACATGGCTTGTCTTGTTCAAAAAGGCAACAGCTGGAGTGCTTACTACAAGGATGCATTTACATTGCACGGTTTAATGCACAGATCCAATCTTTCGATCCACCTGATTACATTTAAGACATGACTCCTGATATTCAGGTTGAGATTAATCTACAGCTGTGACAAATGCAAAAAAATCTTGTGGAGTTTTGTGTTTACACTTGAATCCATTATGTTCATTGTGGTCACAAACACTGGTTTTTCTGTTTTCCTCTAGAAAATATATATATAAATAAAACCGGACAAGAGCAAACACTTTTTAAAGCAGTTTGTCTAGGTTTAGTGGCATAATGAAATAAAACAGGCTGCAGACTTCAAGAGCGTTACATTCTATCTGAAAGCAGGAATACGATAAAATGAGCTGATAAAAGCCTTCAGCAGACAAAGACAGAGCAGAGAGACACTTTAGGTTCTTGAGCCTAGAAATATCTCCTTAAGTCAAGGACTGAGAAAAGGAATTTCAGGAGACGGTTTAAATATGGTATTTTTAAAAGCCAGAAGGCGGCAAGTAATGTCTGTGTTTGTCTCTGTATATATGTAAAGATGGCGATCGTACCGATCATTGTGTTTAGCGAAAGATCTGGAATGCATTTCTGGTTCTGATGTAAAGGTGTTCCACAAAAATTTACAGGAGAATACAACGGCGGCAAGCCAGAGCTGAAAGAGAGAAGAAACATGATTAGATACATACTACATCCATTCCTTTCATTGATCCAGACATTTGTGACCTGTGCTGGCAAAATGAGTCACAAGCAAATTTAAAAAAGGGGTTTTAATTATTTTCACATTCTCCATTATAAAACCTAACAAAAGATGTATTATTTGTTGGAACCGGACAAAAAAGCACCAGTCATCAATGACAGCAGAAAAAAGAAATTAATAGATTACAAAAACAAAAAGATTTGGAAAGGTACACATCACAGAAAATGAATAAATATAATTGTAGATGTTTAATTGCTTTTTGGAGCACTGGGATCCCTAGATGAGAGCTTAATCAAGTCATTTTTGTGAAAACCTTAAATTGAACCAAAATTGACATTTTTCACTTGCTTTGCCTATAGATCATAATTGTTTTCACACAGGTTTCTCAAACATCAATCAACATTTTAAAAAAAACAGGTAGCCCTGCCCAAGGTCACACCATTCGTTGAGCCATGGATTTTAAGTCAGACCACTTAACAGATTTTTAACAGTTTAAATCAGACAGCATCATTCACTTTTGTACCACTGAATCGGTACAGTGGAGGACTAAACCGATTCTTCATATAATTCTTCATATCTTTTCTTATAATAAACTAGTATACAGTCATGGCCAAAAATATCGACACCCTTGCAATTTTGTCAGAAAATGCAACCTGTCTCTCAGAGAATTGTTGCAGTTGCAAATGGTTACGCACTCGCATGTTTACTTTTTTGTCTGCATTGGAACAACACAAAAATAAAAACCAGAGAAGTCAAATTTGGTACAATTCCACACAGAACCCAAAACATGCACTAGACAAAATTATTGGCACCCTTAACTTAATATTTGATAGCACCCCCTTTGGAAAAAATAACTAAAATCAATCACTTCTGAGGTGAAATTTAATTATGTTATTCATAATATATTGTATATACTGTATTCTCTTAATTTATTAAGTGATGTTTAAAATCTGCTTGGCCTGGAAACAAGGTCAGACTAGATGGAGACAGACATCTGCAGGGGTGTGTGGGTGTCCGACAAAATATTCACTTTATCAACTTTATCACTTTACATTCCTATGCTAGTCTTGGGGTCCCTTGTCCTTTCACACAAAAAGCAACTGTTTCTAGCTGTCTCTATGTGAATCAAGGCTATTGGGGCCCCAGAGCATGAATTGGCTACATGTCTCAGGAGAATAAAAGACAGGGATAGATAGCAAGGGACGCACATTTTCTTTGCATGCAACTGATGTGACAGTGCTACTGTTTTGCTGTGTTGCAATTTATAATTTATAGTAAATAAAGTAATAAATATAAGTTATACAGGTTTGGTTAGCTTTGGTGATTTCATTGTTGTTAACCTTTACAATATATTCAAAACGAACTACATTTCCCATGAGCAGCAGTGTGTGAGACAAAGAAGTGGAGTATGCAGGGAATTGTAAGTCAGCTGCGAGCCGTCTATGTTTTATTGTTTTCTATCGCCATTTGTTTTCTCTAAACTTGTTCAGTAAAGTTCCCAGCAACCCAGAACGATTCATGTCTCATCCTTTGCTTTAAACTATAACATGCTGTGCAGTAATTCTTTAATAAAATATTTTTTGGTAAACTTTTTCTCCACTCAATTTTGTCTCTTTTTCCACCACATTTTTTCTGCTACGAGCAGGGTCCCTTGAGAGACATCAATTTGGCTGAAACATCAACTCAAAGACCAGAACGAGCATCTTCCAGACATCAGCACAACCGAGACTTGGGTGGCCACCCGCAATTGGCAGTTAAGGAGCTGTCAAATTTTGCTGGTTGTGTTTTATTGAAGGATTGATGTGAAAATAGGACTGCTCCGGTGTAGTAGTCTAGCCACAAACTGTAATGTGTTACTACTATTCTGTGAATTTTCATAGAAACTGAGAGCTACTTCATGGGTACTAAGTCATACGAAGGGCTACCAGTTTGATACACTCTTCTGAAATAACAAATTTGCTCAGTTTGCCTTTAGTTATGCATTATTAATAATGATTAATGATACTCATCTATGTGAAGACACTGATCACGTTAATGATTTCTCACAATAATTATCAACAATGACAACAAGGTGGGAAACAGATATCGATATTCAGCACTTTATTTCTATTAATCTCAGTAATTGTTAAATTTTCAGATGATCACTTACAACACTACATTTCATAGGAAAAATGTCCCATTTTCACTAGCCACTGACAAACCCTTTTAACAAATCATGAACTATGTTGCACCAGGTTTCAAAAAGTCATCAATTATGTAATGTTAAAGAAAAATCAACTTACATATTTTTAAATAAACCTTGTCACATTTTGAAGTAATGACCAAATCTGCGGCATTTTTAACAAAATTATAACTTTAACTGTAGTGCGCTTCCCGGTGGGTAGTTAGCATGGTAGCTTTTGTGACACGTAGTGTGGTGTCTCTCTACATTGTGCCGCTTTGCCGTCGCCACAGTCACCCCGCAAATAAGACACACGCAGGTTTCTTTCATAGTCGTAAAAAAGAACTCCTCCTCCCATTCGTTGTGAAAGTGATACGTTTTCTTTTTTTTTCTGCCATGTTTTTGGGGTAAGAAACTGCATTCAGCACCCATCTTTGCTGCGCTCGGTAGCTTACTCTCCACAAGCACTGAAGTTTTGTCACGCGCATAATACTGACCTTTGAACTAGAGTAGGTCAGAGTTCACCTAAACTTATCTAAACTTCATGTATAATAAACAAATTTTTTAAGGTATTGTCATTTTTAAATCTACATAAATGCAAGTGTGATTAAAAAAATAATTAAAATTTTAGACGCAGCTCACTTGTGAGTTGTGCTATTTTAAGAACAGGCCTGCGGGCGACTCATGTGGTCCTTGGTTGCGACCTGGTGCCCGCGGGCACCGTGTTGGTGATCCCTGCTCTAGACAATATGAATGTGTGATTTCATATAGAAATAAGGAAACAGTTTTGAAGATTTGTATAGTATAATGCAAGGCAAGTCGCTTTAGATAAAAGTGTCTGCCAAATGCATAAACGTAAATGTAATGTAAATATTGACCATGCCACCCATAGGCTGGATAAAAGAGAATCATGAGGCAGATTTTAAAGACCTATCAGATTGGTGTAAAAAGATAAATAGAAAATTAGAAAAAGACAAGGCAGTACATTTGTGTTGGCCAGAGAAAGGGACTTGGGAATAGAGTGTGATTACTGCAGTGCATGCTTGGTTGTCTGAAAAAGTTGATAAAGATAAAGAGAAGCAGGCTGTTAAAACGCAGAGGAAAATGATGGAAAAGTGGGAGAAGTTTCGTGTTGAGTGGGGAACTGCTGTAGGGCAACTAATAAAAGCGAATTCTACATTTTGAAAGACAAGAGAGGAGAAGGAGCAGAACTTAAGCACAACTCTAAGCCCAAAGTACTCACCCCCTCCCAACTCTCTCTTACACACACCAAATGAGCATCGCATCCTTTAAAGTCCATAGCTCTCAGACAGCAGGTGCACATTCACGGCCCTAGTCCATGGTTCAAGAGCCCTGGGATGAAGGTAATTATATAAGGCAGTCGGTTGACATGAAATTTGACACTAAATCATTAGACAGTAGAGAAAGGGATATGTAACAAGGAGTAGGGCCTGATGGTTACGGAGATATGAGGGAGGATATAAATATGCGCAAAACAAACAGGTTGTCAGGACAGTTTCCCCCTGGGAGGACCAGACAGGGCACTGCTTATCATATGCCACTGCTGGTAGAAGGGAAAAAAAGTGAAATGTGTCCCTTGGGAATTTAGAGATGTTGAAGGATTATTAAATAAAACTACTAAATTTAAGGGAAGGAGGAAATAGATGGATTACTAGATTTAAAGAGGAAACACTAGGAAATCTGAGCAGTGGGTGACGTTAAAGTCCTACTGACCAAAGCAGAGATGGAGATGGTGCTGAGTGATTGTGGGATGAAAATGGCTGTTGGGGGCTGTGACTAACATGGGCAGAGTTTTGACCAGTATAGGGGTACTCTATGGACTGACCTAAGAACCAGATTTCCAACCAGAATGAATCCTGGGGAATATATAACACGAAGCTGTGGTGTTGATAAGAACTTTGATCAGTGGTTGCAACTGCAAGTGCAACACTGGAAAGAGGTAGCAGGCCTCGACGTGACCCTCGATCAGAAAGCGGTACAGACACAGCTGTTCAGGGGCGCTGTACCGAACTCCTTTTCACAGTAAGTGGGAAGCTAAACTCAAACTTTTCTTCCAACATTATCAACAAGCTGAAAAGACTGAAACAGAGCAGAGAGGTGCACAGAAAGCCCACCCAAGCCACACTGACATGACATGAAAAAAGACAATGCAGCAAAGCAAACAAAGGGGACCTATTTAGTTTAGGCTAGGCAGCTGCGAGCCCCCCAGAACCAAACATTTAGCCCACACAGCCTTCTGTTGTTATTAATGTAAATAACAATGACAGTGGCATTGGCAGAGGAAGAGGTAAATTTAGAGGCAGAGACTATTCTGGTCCTCACAGAGAAGGATGAAATATTTGGAATTATTAGAAAAACGCAACCTCTCCGTTAAAATAATAAAGACAAAGAATGAGGCAAACAGACTATTATTCTTCAAAGAAGGTACACCACATTGCTGTGAAATAAAAGGTGTAAGGGACATAAAGACCTGACTTAGGAAGTGACATAATACAAGGACATAGAATGCTGTTTGTAGATGGATAATGCTCAAAAATGAAACAGGACAAAGTGAGATGGGTTATGCTGTAGTTTAGACAGGTTTCATACACATTTTTACCAGTAAAATTCCATGACTTTTCCATGACTTTAGGTAAATATTCATGACTTAATGTTTCATGAAATGTATATGTATACATGTTAAATAAGAAGAAAACAAAATATAAAATACAAAATATTTTTACTACAATAAATGACAAGCTTTGTAGTGTAGAATATGATTTAAATTTATTTATTTAAATAACGCTTGCACAGTAACAGTTTTATAAAATAATTGAGAACCCCTTAGAAATGGATTAACGTAATCCATGGAAGAAAATTAACATAAATCAATGAGAAGAAACAATGTTAAACTAAAAAATAAATAAGTGTCCAGCAACACCGTCCTTAACGTTAACTGCTATAAATTAACCTCACCAGATAATGGTGTTTAACAAGGTAACTTAATCTTTATTTGATTTCTAACATCCCCAAAAGCAATCAACACCATTTATTTTTTTCATTTCTGAAAGCTTCTCATTAATCTGTTTTTCAATATTGAGGAGGGATGCTTTCTTTTCTTTTGCAGTACGACGGAAACTGTTGGATTTGCTGATTAAGGTCAGATTGCCTGAAGATTCAGCCTTTTCAGCATATTCATCTGCTGATTTCTCAAGAGCACAAATGTCCACCTCAATCCTAGCCCTCTTTTTTTCAAATCTTCCAGCTCATTTGTGAAGGCCTTCCTTTTTTAAGTCAACAGCTTGCTGTTCTTTCTTTCTCTTCTCTTCATCCAGGTACCCATGGTACTTCTGCCTGGCTCCTGCAGCTGAAAGGAGATGAGAATATCCTTCTCATTTGAGTTACGCAGAGTTCCTTATTTTTAGCCATGCGTCTCGGGTCAAGGCACTGCATGCTTCTCACTAATGTCTGATGCACTGGAGCCTTTTTCAGCAACTTCTCAAGGAGTGTGATCAAGAGTTTCTTGCAGTCCATCTTAATCTCTAGTCTCGGCCTATCTGAAATTTTTTTGGAAGACTTGAGTTGGTTGAGGTTGGCTTCTGCTGCAAACCCAATATCAATCTGAGAACTGTCCTTGTGCAGACTGCTGTCTTATGAGGGATATGGGGGAGCTTTAGAGTGGATGTGGCCTCTTCCAGATGCTTTTCCTTCAGAAATCATCCCATGATGCCTGTGAAAAATAAAAATTTAAGTTATTTTATTTTATTCTTCAGTTTCATAACTTCATTTGCAAATTTACAAGCCAAATTAATGTATATTTTGAGCTAAAAACAACTTATATATATACACACACACCTATAACTATCAATGAATTTATTATTATTTATTGAATGAAAATTACATCAAGGCAATGAATAAAAAGGGCTAAACAATAATAGTAAAATAAAAAACATAGAACTTTTACTTTAATATAATAATTACAAGTGATCGTTCAGGCGCCTCCCTCACTTAATGTGGTTGACGGGAAAAAACCCTTAGCGATCCGGTCAGTAGGTGTCGCTACAATGCAAAGGCTCTAAAACATAGCTCTAATACACAGTGATTTATTTATTACATTGCCCTGCACCTGAAATTTCTAAATACAAAAAGGTGATATTTTAAATCTATTAAAAAATAAAAAATCTGGCTCTAGAGAATGAAAATGTAAAAAAAAATGACATTTTATTTTTGCGTGCATTTCTGAATGTTTGTACTGCAGTGTGTAGTATTAAACATCATTAGCAATCACACAATATGTATATCCTTACCTTTAATCAGTTTGTACATATCACCGGAGAGAAAAGTATGGCCTGTATCTTCACAAGGCTTGTAGGAATAGTGCGAATTAGTCACCTTTAGTGCCCACAGTACCTCAGCTGTTAGTGTTAGCGGATGAGAGGGAAGTGCCACAGCTAGAAGCGGGTGTCACGTCAGTGAAACCACGGGTAAAAAATCCAGCGATCGCATTGGGAGCCGTCGAGCACAGAGCTGCAGACCGGTGCTTTGCACCTTTAGCATGGCTAGACACTGATGCCTCTACCATGTTCGAAACGTCAAACGTTTTCCTACACAATGCACATTTTGCACGTCCCGGGTCCTGATCTTTCTCGAGCCACTCCTTGTACTTTTCATCATGAAGCCATTCAGTCCTAAATCGGCATTTCCCTGGCATTGCCTGAGTTTACATAAGTTAATACTACTGCTGGCTAAAAATGTGAGTCGCCGTTACCCCGCGTGACCGATCGTGCATTCGTTAACTGGAATTTAAACAAAATTATCAGCAATATTCTAATATACAGAGATGGTGAAACAAATTTCCATGACTTTTCCAAAACCTTGTGGGTTAATTTAATTTTCCAAAACTTTTCCAGGCCGGGAAATTGCCATTTAAAAATTCCATGACTTTTCCAGGTTTTTCATGACCATACGAACCCTGTTTAGAACCCATTGAGTTAAAAACTATGCAGAGAAATTAAGGTAAACAAAGGCATAATGTCAGCACAAAGAGCATGGCATTGGCAGAGGCATGTAGGACGCTAGGAGGAGAAATTGGGACGGTATTTACCGACTCAGCATATGGGTTTGGCGTGGCACAATGTTATGGACAAATCTGGTTAAATAACATCTTCAAGAAAACTAATGGCAAGCCAATTAAGCATGAGAGAGAAATCAGAAATTTAATTGAGGCATGCCAAAAGCCCACAGCTCTAAGTTTTGTAAGTGTGATGCACACAGAAAGGGGGAAACTATAAAAATAATTGGGAACAATTTTGCAGATCAAATGGCAAAATCAGCTGCAAATAGAAAAACGTGTAAAACTATGGTGGTAAGACAACAAGCTAAACATGAGGCAGTAAGAATAGATAAATGAATTCACTTGCATGAATAGGATATGACAAACATGATTGAAGCACAGAAAGAAGCTAGTGAGCAAAAGAAACAAGATTGAAAAGCTAAATATGGAAAGGAGTCTAATAAGCATTTGTGAACAACAATACAAGGCCAAGTAATTATACCAGAAAGTCTGGAAAAAATGGAGATGATGAATGCTCATGGAGGAAGTCATCATGGAAGGTCTGAGATGATTGATGTGATAGTTAGACATAGAAATATGTGGTTTCCTAGACTTCAAGACAAAGTGATTTTTTTTTTGCAGAGATGTGATTAATGTATGACCAGAAACATAAACAGCGCACCACATGGGATGAGAACCTTTCCCAGCCCAAAAGGTCAATTTGTGCATTTGACCATTTGTGCTTTTACACGAGTAAAAGGGAAAACGTACTTGTTGGTCATCATGGATACATTTTCAAGATGGGTCGAAGGTTTTGCTGTTGGACAGCAAAGTGGAGAGGCAGTGGTGACAGCTTTGACCAAAAAGATTATACCTAGGTTTGGGATACCTAATAAAATTCAGTGTGACAATGGTCCAGGGTTTGTGGCAAATGTAGTGAGAATGACTTGTGAGAAGCTTCAAATACAGGTCAAGTATAGTGCTGTTTACCACCCGCAGTCACAAGATTGTGCCGAGCGGATGAATCAAACGTTTAAAGGAAAGCTTTCAAAAATCTGTGCACAAACCGGTTTAAATTGGGTATCAGCGCTACCAATTGCTTTAATGGGGAAAAGAAATAGTACAAACAGAGACACCAAATTGACACCTCATGAAATGGTCTTCCCATAACCATTAAGACCGATGTATAGAGGGGATAGAGAATACATGGAAGTTAAAGATGTAGATAAATTGAAGAGTGAAATGTGTAAATATTGTAAATATGTGTGTATGTTAACCAAAAATCATACCAGTTTTTTACAGACAAAAACCAGACCCGGACTGTCACCAGAAGGGGCAAGCTGTGAAGAACCAATTAAAGTGTGTGACAAAGTATACATCAAAGTATATAGGGCAATGTGGGATGCAATATTACAAGGGTAATTATACATGCTTTACTAGAACTGGAAAAGGGGGTGTAAATAGAGGAAATTTCCCAGAAGGAAATGATAATAATGCATTTAAAGCTGACTACTTTTACAACTATACAACCCTGAGGGCAGATTTGTGGTGGTTTTGTGGAGATTTAAAGTTAAGACCTAGATTATCAACGGCGTGGCCAGTGTGCACTGGTACAATTAATAATGCCTTTTCACCAAATAAAGATGGCAGTTATAGGTGAACTGAAGGAGACATACTTAAAAAGACATAAAAGATCATTACCCGGGGGATCATTTGATAAAACAGTGTATATAGATGCAATAGGGCTACCTAGTGGAGTGCCTAATGAGTTTAAAGCCAGAAATCAAATTGCTGCTGGATTTGAATCTTTCATATTTTGGTGGGTAACAATAAAAAAAATTTAGATTGGATCAGTCACCTGTATTATAACCAACAAAGGTTTGTTAATTACTCTGTACAAGCTATTAAGGGAATTAATTGAGGGAATTGGATAAAACCTCAATCACGACTTTGCAAAACAGAATGGCTTTGGATATGTGCAAAAAAGGGTGGTGTCTGTGCTATGGTAGGCCCAGCCTGCTGTACTTTTATACCAAATAACACTGCACCGGACGAGAGCATATCCAAAGCATTAGATGGGTTAAAAACACTATCTGTAGAACTGGCTGAAAACTCAGGCATTGATAATCCCGTCTAAGCACTTTTATTACATCTGTTTTAATGTCTGTAGCTGTAGCAATATCATTGTTGGCATTATGTGGGTGCTAGAATGCTACTTTCGGCCACTACAACTTTACACATACACATATAGGGCAATGTCTATGTTTAGCCTGCAAAGAAGTGCATGAGCACTTCTTATTTTTTCCACATTCTTTGTTGTGGTGGAACTCTCATTCAACCCATTGTGTTTTCGCATTTTTACATTTACAATTTATAATCATATATTCTATGAAACTGCAAGTTGCATGCAAGAAGTGTTAGAAAGAGTAGTAAGAGAGTCTGTTGGTACGAATAATTACAAAGAAAGAAATGAAGGTGCTTGCTTTTAAAATTTTACTTGTTTTTTCCATAATTATTTACATAATACATTTTAATTACATATCTTATAAATACTGATATGGTTTTCCAGATTTTAAATGTCTTTGAAGGTTTTCATCATGCATTTGCATTTTAAGGTTTTTATTATGCATTAAGGTTTTTTAAGGGTTTTAACGTCTCCATTTCTCAAACCAAGGTTTAAAAGACAGAATTGCAAGGGTGCCGATATTTTTGGCCATGTCTGTGATAAATGTAGTTAACTAGCACTACTAGCACTGCTAACACCTTACAACAGTCGTCTCTGGCTTTGGACTTTATTTAAACACATTTTATTAAGGTTACTTTGAATGCAACTGTTTAACTAGAACCTTAGTCACTTTTTTATGTTTGTAATGTAATATCTAAAATGAATATGAAATTTTTCACACTCCTTGCCACAGTCACCTGAGTGCTTGCAAACAAATATATTGAAGCACACTTTATCAAAGATTTAAATAAAACAGTTCCAAAGGACGTGGAAATTAAAACATTGCCTTTTTTTATCAATGTGCATTAGGAAAAGCATGACACAGAAATAAAATTAAACTGTTGAATGTTTTAAGAACTGTACCTCATGTTGGATAAAGATTTACTGGCATAGGCTTTAAGTTCCCACAGCATCACCCTGCCATCACTGACCACCAGAGCAGCACTGTTTTCATTAATAGGACAGATCACCACTCGATAGGGTCGCACTGTCTTAGTGACGCGGATTGCATCACACTGGGAGCGAAGGTCATATACCAACTCCTGCACGCTCTGCTCTGGATCAGTTGCTAGAAAAATCCAAACCACATTTCTCATCCTTAAATCAGACATCATTCACCACAGTACTAAATACTAGCAAATAATAAAACAGATACTGTGCCATCTTGAATCTGATTGGATGAGTTATGTTCAAAACCACTGAAAAATCTAATAAAAAGTCAATATAAGCACTGTGACCAAATGGCATTTGAACAAATTGTATAATGTTAAACTATGTTAAATTGCAAAGTCAGCCTTAAAATGCAAGTTACTGTTGCCATTGAATAGCAAATCTGAAGTGAAAAAAAAAAATATTTAATTATTTTCTAAAGCTTTGGAAACTTTACTTTGGAAACTTTAGGAAAAACTTTTGGAAATTTTCTAAATAATTTAACCAAAAACTAATGCCACTATGACATTGGTCATACAGCCCACCCTTATATCTGGTTAAATGAAATGGTTCAACAAAAAATAACATTTTTGTTGCTAATTTTTCTTACCCTCAGGCCAGTTTCAGCTAAAAATCTTCTTTACTGTTCTACTGAGTAATAATTTACATCACCTAGGATGGCCTGGGAGTAAGTAAATTGCAATATTTCATATTTGGATAAACTATTGTTTTATACAACAGAGCCTGTCTTGCCTGTTTCATCAGAAGATGGTGTTGTGGAGCGACACACTCGCAGTGTGACACAGCCGTTCTCATGGAGGCAGTAAAGAGCATCTCTCTGGGCACAGGGAACCACCTAAACCAAACAAAAGCAATGTGAGTCTGCAATGTTTTTCTCAGTACTAATGCAGCTGGTGCTTCAGCACCTAAAAGGTGCCTTTTAACCTTTTACAACTTCGGTCAATGCATAATATACCCAAATACCAATACCCAAAACCTGAAGTCTCAAAACACTTTAAAGATGTTCAATATGTCCTCTGCTGTCCTGTTTAATACATTAAAATTAGCTCCACAAATACGGTAGAAAGATAAAGGATTGCTAAAGGCAACTAAAGATTGTTTTATCAACAATCAACCTGAACTCTCAATTCCATAACAGACATGCTTGAAAAAATTAACCTTTTTTTCCAAAATACTTGTTTACTTGTTGTGTCAATATCAGAGCCAATAGTTTTTAAATTAATATAATAATTAGCTCTCCATTTTTTTCCAAGAAAGTTACAAATTGCAGCTTTAACAAACCCAAGGAGAACTGGCCCTCCCAGTTGAGCCAGGTTTCTAGCAAGGTTTTATTCTACATTGGTATTTTTTGGTTCCTTGCCACTGTCACCCTGTTGGCTTGCTTACTGGGAGACAACTGACTGTAAACTGTTAATATTGCTCTTGGCATAATCATTGAACTATACTCCTAAAGATTCCAAGCAGGGTGATTCCATCAAAGATTCCATCTCCATGTAAGCTGGAACAGCATATCTTGCTTAATGGGACACCTATTATCTATCATCTTTTCTATCTATTAGGGAGTCTGAATACATTACCCATGCTACATTATGCTACCGCATGTGAGAAAAGGCTGTCCAATATCTCACAACACTCTGTACAAAGCCCATACCCCAAAAATCATTAGTGTTTATTGACTGACTCTTTCTACTAAAGGACAGGACTTTGTTTGCTAGAGGGGACATACAGAGCGTTGCACTTTCCCCCATTCATAGTAACAGAACTGCAGCACCTTTGACTCTGGTCAAACAGTTGTTGAGGTGTTGTTCTCATAGTACCACAGATCCACATTTCCTAGACTATAAAAATCTGCATTTAAATGGCTTTACTCATAGTTTTAAAATTAAAAAATTAAATTCATGCATTCATGACATCAAGACTCGATTATTGCAATGCCCTACTTAGTGGCTGCCCTGCGAGATTAATCCAAAAACTCCAGATGGTTTAGAATGTAGCAGCCAGAGTTTACATTTACATTTAGTCATTTAGCTAACGCTTTTATCCAAAGCAACTTACAAATGAGGACAAGGAAGCAACTTCAATCACAATATAACGCAACAATAAATAAGTGCTATAGACAGGTCTCAGGTATTTCAACACAGTATGAGAAGTTTTTTTTTTTTTTTAGAAGTAGAAGTAGGGGTGTGTTAGTAAGTTAGTCAAGGAAGTAAAGACGAAAGAGATGAGTTTTTAGTTGTTTCTTGAAAATGGCTCAGCCATTCTGATGGAGATATGGAGTTCATTCCACCAACCGGGTAGAGTGAAAGAGAGAGGTGGGCACATAAGTGCGAAGAAGTGAGAGCAGGTAGGGAGGTGCAGATCCAGTAGTCACCTTAAAGGCAAACATCAGAGCCTTTAATCTGATGCGAGCAGCTATTGGTAGCCAGTGCAACTGGATGAACAGCGGCGTGACTCGTGTGCTCGTTAAGGCTCTTTAAAGACCACTCTAGCTGCTGCATTCTAAATCAACTGCAGGGGCTTGATAGAACAAGCCGGAGTTCTCACGAGAACGAACAAGTATGACCATATAAGCCCAGTTTTCTCAACTCTACACTGGCTGCCTATCAAGCATCGTATACATTTTAAAATCCTGCTTAATACCTACAATGCCCTGAATCGTTTAGCTCCTCAATACTTAAGCGACCTCCTCTCCTATTATAGTCCTTCGCGTTCACTGCAGTCTGAAAATTCTGGCCAACTATTAGTACCTAGAATTTCAAAAACAAGTGCTGGTGGTAGACCCTTTTCATATTTGGCACCCAAACTTTGGAATAGTCTTCCCAGTGTTGTCCGTGAGGCAGATACACTGTCATTTTAAATCTAGACTAAAGACCCACCTTTTTAATCTTGCCTTTACATAGTCATATGGATTTATTACTCAAATCCCCTAAGGAATTTTTAGGCTGCATTAATTAGGTAAACCGAAACCGGGAACACTTCCCACAAGAACAGATTTACATGACAACTTTTAGCTTTATTTTGTTCTCTGCTTAGTCACAGCAGTGTGATGTTATGGCTGCAATTAGTAATATTATGCTTTACCAGTTTTTGTTGGCACGATCTCTCTGTGCCCGACATATCAAATATAATTAGAACCATCAGTTTTCCATCAATAATTAACTATAACTCATCAAAATCAACTATGCTCGTATCTAAGACAAATTACAATTGCAAATTGCAGCTTTAATGTGCCAGAGGAAAACTGGCCCTCCTGGTCGAGCCTGGCTTCTCCCAAGGTTGTTTTCTCCATCTATACCCATCTATCATTGGAGGTTTGGTTCCTTGCCACTGTGCTTTCTGAGAGACTGCCGACGTCTAACTTAGCCTACTAAGTTAAAAACTAACATATTAAAAAACCTAGTATACCTAATTAGTCTTTTACACCCCACACATATTATTTGCAATAATACTATTAACATGTCCGACATTTGTTCTGTGTTTTTATTATTATTCTTTGTTTCTCTATGTAAAGCTGCTTTAAAGCAATGTAACATTGTAAAAAGCGCTATATAAATAAAATAAAATTTAAACTGGACGAGGTACCTGTTGCATAAAAGGACCCATTTGCAGGCATTCCCACTGCACCACTACTGCTCCACACACATACCTGTACAAAGGGAACACCCGAGCGCTCAATGGCCACCACGCCCACGGTCTGACTTAGCTCCAGGTCTAAGATGAGAATCTCTCTCGGGTACAGCAACAACATGTGACTCCTCTTAGATGGCACATATGAGAGCTGGAGACAGTCATTGAGAGTGACAGCTTCAGCCCTGCATACACACACAGACACACATACAGGCAGATTTTATTTAAAACATTATACTGTATAGGAAGGCTGCAAAGAGACTGCTCAAGTGTTTATAAATAGTCCAACCTGCTTCGATTAACATTTGTAATTCGTGAATATCTGTAAAGAGATCCTTCTACTATATCTTTATTGAAAACTGTTTAATGGAATTCAGGAAAAGCAGAACAATAAATACTATAATTTAACAATGCAAAAGTCATAGGTTTCATTGCCATTTTTTATATAGAAAAATGGTACATAGAAAAATTTACTTGTCATGTAAATGTTCCTGAAAATTGGATTAATGTGAAGACTGTTTCCGCTTTTCTGCAACTGATTGACTATGGGCAGAGCCAACGATGTGATGTAAAAGGTGTAATCTTGCTCTGAGGCAGGTCAATACATAAATGAATCTACCTTGTGACGTTATAAAACCTAACATACAGTACAGACCAAAAGTTTGGACACACCTTCTCATTTAAAGAGTTTTCTTTATTTTCATGACTATGAAAATTGTAGATTCACACTGAAGGCATCAAAACTATGAATTAACACATGTGGAATTATATACATAACAAAAAAGTGTGAAACAACTGAAAATATGTCATATTCTAGGTTCTTCAAAGTAGCCACCTTTTCATTTGATTACTGCTTTGCACACTCTTGGCATTCTCTTGATGAGCTTCAAGAGGTAGTCACCTGAAATGGTCTTCCAACAGTCTTGAAGGAGTTCCCAGAGATGCTTAGTTATGTATATAATTCCACATGTGTTAATTCAAAATTGAAGGCATACTGAACCAGCATGGCTACCACAGCATCTTGCAGCGGCATGCTATTCCATCCGGTTTGCGTTTAGTTGGACCATCATTTATTTTTCAACAGGACAATGACCCCAAACACACCTCCAGGCTGTGTAAGCGCTATTTGATTAAGAAGGAGAGTGATGGGGTGCTGCGCCAGATGACCTGGCCTCCACAGTCACCGGACCTGAACCCAATCGAGATGGTTTGGGGTGAGCTGGACAAGAGTGTGTTCACCATCACTCACCATCACTCACTCTCACTCACTCTCACTCACCATCTCCAGTCCTGCTCAGGAATTCAGCTAAAGACCATCTGCAAGTTTTAAATAAAACTTCATTGATTGTAATTCACTCACTGCTTTTGGTTCAGTGGTTATGAGCTTGGTTACGGCCCCTACAGACTCTCCTGCTGTTATTAAAGATGAAACCCTCTCCAGGGAGGAATCGGCGGTGAAGCCATCATGCAGTTCTGAAGGAGTGAGAACAGAAGGCCAGGACCACACAGCTCTGAACAGATTATCCCTCTACACCTTCTAATCTATTCCACACCTCTGTCTCTGCACTCTCTGGAGAGCCTAAATAAATGAGATTCAATCAGAGCGGGTGTATGCAGCGCATACCTAATGTCACTTTACATGTACAGTGAATATATAAAGCATGCACCTCATTGAACTGACGTTTTGTTGTTTTAGAAGTGAATCACAGGACTTAATGAGGACTTAATTTGGCTTTTGCCTCTGATTAACAGAACAAGAACCATTAATGTTGTTTTTGCTTTCTAAATCGTCAGATTCACACCTAGATTCATTCACCAGTGAAGCTAATTAGTTTTACAGAAGTCGTCATAAAAATAATTAAATGTAAATCATCAGTGTGTAAACGAGAGAATTTCAATGACGGCTGTATAAACACCTTTATCTGAAGGGTTTAACAAACAATAATAATAATAATAATAAAATGCCTCTGTGTAAAAGTAGTTCACACAATGCAGAGAATAAATATCAAATCAAAAGATTTCTGAGTCACTTAATATCCTATTCTGACTTTGAAACTTCTGGTTTTACAAACAAGTAACTTTTGTTTACAGTTTGGTGACAGTAATAGCGTCTATATTGGGTTGGGTTACCAACCCTCATGCAATAATTGGAGGGGACAGAGCACAGGTGCGAGGACTGTTCCAAATTATGGTTGGCAGGCTTTGCAACAAGCCAGACTGAGTGACATCATCTGTCTTCAGTCAATTATAATAACATTAGCACTCCTGCGACGGTAAACCGCCCTCCGTTAGAAATAATCATTCAATCCAACTGGTGTGTGTGTGTGTCTGTGTGTGTGTGTGTGTTGAGATGGATATGAGGACGGAGTGACACAGAGAGTGAGAGAGAGAGAGAGCTGTCATTTTCAGTGCTCTTGATGGATCAAAACATTGATGTTACATGTAGACTCGCAGATCTTTCTTATCTCTCTCATTATGCTATTGTGTAAAATGAAATGTTCTCCGTGCAGCATCAGCCATCTGACAGCCCACAGAACACATATTTAGTGAAATAAAGTGACATTTTTTGAGTGAATTGATTGAGTGAAATAAATTGACAGCCCCTTGACATAAAAACTGATGCCCAGAGCAGCGTATATCACAGCCCGAGATGCCCAAAATATACAGACTTAAAAAGAGCGAGCCCAGAAAGACAGACAGAAATATGCTGTTCAAAGATTGGATTTTCTTTTTCATATCTACAAAGCAACATGCATACACAAACACACACTCAATCGCTTCCTCACATTCACACACACACACACACACACAGTCCATGATCAGGTCGCAAGCGTTGGGAGAAAATGAGAAGAGCTGTCAGTCAAACAGAGAAATGATGCGCTATCTGTCAGACCTGCATACACTCACAAATTGATTGTCAAAACTTTTAGAGGGGAAAAAATATAAACCGCAACAGAGTTTTTCTATCTCAAGAGATCCAATAGGAAGCCTCCACAGAGATACTGAGAGATGTGTAGTTAAAAAGACAAATAAAAAACAGTTAATGTACTGACCCCTAGAAAGAGTATCAAAAAGAGGAAAGAGCCTTAACAAGTTACTTTCAGGTATCACAAAACTGTTTTAACCACACATATTAGAACAGTAAATCCAGAGGAGGGAACGTCAAGGTCAAATCTAGAACCATGCAAATAATAGAACGCTATGAAGTACATAATGAAGTACACATAATAAAACCCAAGTTCTAGTTCAAATGAGTTTATGGGTGTTGTTTTTTTGACAGTATGCAATTTACAGTATGCAAAAAAATATATAACGTATTTAAATAGCCAAAAGATGAACTAATGTTATGTCTATGTCAAGGTACATTTATGGCGTAATAAAGAAACATGTTGGTGATTTGCGCACTTATTGTGTGTCGTACAGTAAGTGTGCAAAGTGAATTCAAATAGTCACGTCAGGTAATATAAGGTACAGATAAAGTGAAAAGCAGCATTCAGCCACTCTGGATAAAAACACTGAAAACAGTCTTTTGCCCAGAGCCTCAGATTTCTTCATCTGCGTATGTTTTCCTCTGAATGACACAGCCTCATCCTCATGGCCACAGACAACAGAGCCCCAATCAATACAGCTGACATTGAAATGTAAACAAACACTGAAAGTAAAGATGCCATGGCAACAGGCATTACTGAGTATCCAACCTGAAGTCCTTCCAACAAAATGACTTTATTAGACAGGTCATGTTTTCATTTGCATGTGTTTAATCCCCTCCAAAAACACACACCTGACCCCGGGAAAGGCAAGCAGGAAGTGTGTATGGTGAATTGTGTGTGTTAGGATGGGGGTGCTCTTGGGGAGTCTCTGCACTTGAGGTGAGGAGATATGGAATGAGGCATTAATTGAGCTGCCTGCTGAGGGAAACAGCATAAGAAAGAGCTCATTAAAAATGATTATTAAGGAACAAACAGAGCAGCGGTGCTGAAGCGTGGCCGAAACACTCAGGCAGAGAGGAAACAGCTTGTGTCGTTCTGCCAACAGGACGTAACTTACACTAAACACAGAGCAGAAGTCACACATTAAACAGGGTACTCACAATCCACACACACAAACACCAAAGTCAAATTAGCTGTGAAACAGTGTGTATTACGCAAACCTTCTGTGACAGAAAATGAATCTTAATTGTAATTAAGTTCAAGAAATTAACCAACCCAAAGCTCTAAATGATAAAAATGTTTTCAAATGTTAAGACAGTAAAATATTTTTCAATAAGTACCGTATGAAACTTCTTGTGCTTGAAATTTAGGCCACATATTAAATTCCAGTTAAAAAAGTAACTGTATTAAACCCGTTACTGTCTGCATGGATGACAAAACGTCTGTCCCTCAGCTCATCTGATCGAGTTAAGTGTTCTGCAGTGGTTCTTTAAAGTGTGTGTGTGTGTGTTTTCACGGTTGCGCTAATCTGAGCACCAGGACATCCTGAGCAACCAAATAAACTCTAATTACAACTCGAGTGCGAAATGAATTTGGGGGCTTTCTCAGCAAATATGGACATGTTTAATTTGATTAAATAATCGTCATATTTTTAATTCAATTTAAATGTGTAATTTATTGACAGTCCCTTTAATACCATACTTCCTCCAGCCTTGAACATCATCTCCAGTGATCACCAGCTCTACAGATCTCACCCAAACATGATAATCCTGTGACATCATCTCCAGTGATCACCAGCTCTACAGATCTCACCCAAAC
>JAZGTJ010001609.1:0-52947 GCA_036877575.1 Botia almorhae | reverse complement strand
CACCGCAGTTACCCATTACCCTTAGTTCCTGTGGCTCTAGAACAGCTTCGTAACGCCAAGTACTTCACCAAACTATACCTAAGAAGCGCCTACAACTTGTTTCAAATTAGAGAGGGTGATGAATGGAAAACTGCCTTTTCAATGTCCAGTGGTCACTACAAGTGTCTTGTCATGCCTTTCAGTTTAGCCAATAGTCCATCAGTTTTTTAGTCGTTCATGAATGTCATTTTTCGTGACATGTTAGAGAAGTGGGCTATCGTATATATTAATGACATATTAATTTACTCTGAATCGCTTGAAGATCATGTCTGACATGTTAGTAGCATAATTAACTGTCTAATCGAGAACATCCTGCTCATAAAAGGAGAACAATGTGAGTTTCCCATGACCAGCATTTCCTTTCTGGGGTATGTGATCAGTCAGGAGGGAGTAGCCATGGACGACAAGAAGGTTTTGTCGTCCATCATCCCACCCCTGATCTCCCTTTTATTGTAGAGGTAGATGCTTCTAATCATGGTGAGGGTGCCGTGTCATCTCAACAACACGGTACCCCTTTCAAGATGTTTCCCTGCGCTTATTTCTCCCGTAAGCTTTCCCTCGCCGAGTGCAATTATGATGTAGGTAATTCTGAACTTTTAGCTATCAAATTAGCTCTGGAGGAATGGCGCCATTTGCTCGAGGGGGCTGTTTTAACTTTACCGTAACCTACCGTCCGGGATCAAAAAATACCAAGGCGGATGCGCTATCTATACAATTTGAGAATCCCCAGGATACTTCAACCCCAGAGAGCATCATCCCTAAAGAAATAGTAGTCGCCCCAGTCCAATGGGACTTGCAAACTGAGATGCAGAGCGCAAATTAACGTCAACCCCTACCCCCCCTGTGTCGTAAAAACCTCACTTTTTTTCCCCGAGTCCCTTAGAAAGCATGTACTCACTCAGGTTCCGCCCTAGGAACTAGGGTACAACTGCCACTGTACAACTGCCAATGCCACTGTACAACTGCTCAAAAACAAATACTGGTGGCCTACCCTTACATCCGACACCATCTCTCACATTCAAAACTGTAATATCTGTCAAATCTTTAAGATTCCCAAGCAGATCCCTGCCAGCTTACTTCAACCCATGCCCACACCCCACCGTCCCTGGTCCCATATAGACTTTATTACAGACCTCCCCAACTCCCAAGGCAATACTACTATCCTTACCATTATAGACTGCTTTTCCAAAAGCATGCCACCTTGTCCCTCTTCCCAAACTCCCTACCTCCTTGGAAACTGCTGAACTTAATTTGTGCAATTACGTCTTTCATTTTTATGGTTTACCGGATTACATTGGCTCGGACCAGGGACCTCAATTCACGTCACGGGTGTGGGTATCCTTTTTTAAAAGTTTAGGAGTTAACATTAGCCTAACCTCCGGGTACCATCCGCAGTCCAATGGTCAGACTGAGAGACTAAATCAAGAGATTATTAGATTCCTCAGGTCTTACTGCAACCAAAGACAGTCCGACTGGAGCAGATACCTCATGTGGGTAGAATATGCCCAGAACCCATAAAACCCACTACTGGCATGACTCATTTCAAGTGTGTCCTCGGGTTCAAGCCACCTCTGTTTCCCTGGTCTGTAGAGCCTACTGTCACAGATAGTCACAACTTTGCTTCTGGTCAGTGGGTGTGGCTCTCCACCAGGGATCTCCGCCTCCATGCAGAAAGCTCAGCCCTAGGTACGTGGGTCCTTTCAAAATTCTTAAATTAATAAATCCTGTTTCTGTTAGACTTCAACTTCCCGGCTAATTATCATATTTCTCCCACATTCCATGTTTCTCTGCCAAAACCTGCTGGCGCCCCGGATGGAGAGCCAGAGGGGAGTCTCCAAGAACAGACCCCTCCCATCTTGGTGGACAGCGAGGAGGCCTATCGGGTCAACCAGCTACTCGACTCCAGGCACCAGGGTGGCAGGATCCAGTACCTTGTGGACTGGGAGGGGTACAGCCCAGAGGAGCATTCTTGGGTAAACATAGGTGATATCCTGGACCCGACTCTCACTGAAGAGTTTCACAGAACTCGTCCTGAGAGGCCGGCCCCTTGGCCACGAGGAAAACCCTGGTGTCGATTTCCTCCTCGCGTCAGGAGCCACTTGCAGGGGGGGGCTCTGTTACGGAGGAGGCTCCCGCTTTGCCGCCTCCGTGCCACCAGAAGGAACCCTCACCAGAATACTTACACACTTCCGGACAACATTTCCCATGGGCCCTGTTTCTGGAGCTGATTACTTCCTGCCGATGCACCTGTAGCCTATCAGGTGGCCTATTTAAACCCTGGACTCCTTAAACTCAGTGTGATGTCTTGTATTTCTTCAGCCTTGTTTGCTGCCTGCCTTTTGACTCTGCCTTGGATTACGTTTTTGATTGTTTGCTGCCTGCCCTGCCCTGAACTGTGACTGTTAACTGTTTACGATTTGCCTACTCTCTATTACACTGTTTGCTGGTTTTTGATTTTTACCTGTTTGAGGATTCTGATTAAAAACGCTGCAAATGGATCAACACGCCTCTGCATTCTCATTACATTCATAGACTTTTGTTTTATTTATATCTGAACTGTTGATTATTTTGGCCAATAAACCCAAATGAGACAACTATTTGCTAGCTACATATACTGATGCATTACTGTGAGTTAAGATGTATTTTTCTGTGAGACAACAGAAACACTTTATCATTAAACTTCTTACAGAAACATTTATATTAATGTGCTTGTCTCGCTTCATCCACAGCAATTTACAGTGCATGCATACCTAGGAATATAACACGACACTGGCATTGCTAGCCATAGGTGAGCAATGAGATAAAGGAACACAGGAACACAAGAACAATCAGTTAATTCATTGTTATTTATTGTCAGCCAGTTAACTCGTGGACCCCATAGAGTCTTTCAGGGACCTCCAGTGGTTTCCAAATTACAGGCTGAGAACAACTGCTAACATATAACTGTTTTGTTGAAAGTAAACGTTGAAAATTAACATTTGTTAAATGTTAATAGATTGCTAAATTGTTTTAGTTAATCTGCCTTGTAGTGGACATTTTCATTTGTACAGAAGTAATAGAAGCAGAAGTAATAAGACAAAGTATTTTGTATATTAGTATATTATCCTTGGAAATTTCATTTAAATCTATGCTGTAATTAAAGGGATTTATCTCTGTTCAGGGTACATGTACATGGTACATTTAATTGGGCCTAAAAAGAGTATTAAAGTGTAGTTTTGGGTAAAGCAGGACAATCTAAATTGAACAAACAGTGCTTTTGGTGCAAATGCCGGAAACAACTTACAACAACAAAAACTCTTTGTCTACCTGTCCTCAACCTGGATTGATGGTCTCCCTGACTTTATAGTACCTCTATTGATTGTGAAGGTGCTTGTCAGTGATGCATAAAATTAACACTGTGTTATAGGGCATAGATTTCTGTCGGGCTCTGACAAGATAACCCATTATTGGACGACGCTGCTAATTTGTTTTTGTTTATTCCGAAGTGTAATGTAACACTGCTTGAGTCTCAATGATAACTCTATTACCTGCAAATCCTAGGCAAGAACATTGACAGACACTAATCTTGGCCCTACTCCTAATTACATCAGGTTCTTGGGACTTAATGAACCAATCTTTACTCCATTTTAGCTGCTTAATGCTGCACACACCCCTGGCATCATTAGTTTAATTGCCTGCGTTTGCAGTGCGGGATTTTGACCTTTGTCTTGACCAACTTTTTTCTGCCTGTACTTTTCAATCTCTCTTTTTCTCTCTGTCTTTCCATTTTGCCTTTGTGGTTGTTGTGGAAACTAATTGCTGATATTCTCTTTATAATGTTGAATATCTGTGTTTAACGTCAGGACCATCTGCTGTTTACACACAGTCTCATTATTTTAATATGAACTTAATGAGACTGAAGGCCATCTTGCTCTGGGTGCGTCTTGCTGTTTAATAAATGCTTGTCGATCAGTTTGCCTTTTGAGTGGACGGCTATCTTAATCCTTTGTCAGTAAACACAGGCTGATCAACAATGAGGTGACCTATCGCTATTATGATTCCAGTCTGCAGTATCTTAATATTAATCTTTAATCAGTTTTCAGCATGGATTAAAGAGTGGGGGTTTAATCAAATTCATATGTTAAGGTCTTTTAATTGGTGGAGACAAACACTTTATTTTCCTCACTTGTCTAGAATAGTGTCTTATACCCAGAAAGCAATGAAATATATCAAAACTCTACATAAGAGGCACACAAAAGTGATTCATTCTTTATAAAACATGTTTAAAATATAAACTCTGTAAAACTCTTTTTAATTTTTTTTAAAACCAAAAGAAAAACCCAACTGCTCATTTAGGTGGAAAGCAGTACTTTATTTCTAATTATGCTACAAGTCAATGGCAAAACAAACAAACAAAACAAAATCACCTGTTTTTTTTCTCCTTTTTAACCCCTGAGCACCACAATCCAGCTTTCCCATAATGCACTGGATTTATCCAAAAAAGTTAATAAAAGGAAAAGAAGCATCATACACAGCGAACAATAGAATCTAAAATCTACCAGCATACCATTATTGACATAGATAAACAAAGTAAACAACATATTGTTTTTAAGCACATGAGTGAATTATTTTTCTTAAACTTTATCAAAATGATAGTCTTTTCTGAAAACGTTTTCCAACATTGTCATCTACTTCGACAGTAAGCCTGTGAGCATGGTTTTGTAAAAGCTTTGGTTATGAATCGTTCAGATTCACGGTTTTGTTTTACAGTCAATAAACACGTCAGAGCTGACAGACAGCCGTGTGAAAGGAAAACTGAGCCATTGCTGTGGAAAGTATTTTCATATGCAGATCAAGAGGTAAATTACATTGAAGAACAGGAATCAGACAATTGTGCATTGATTGTGCCCTATTTAATTCCACATAAATATAGACTATATACTTCTATTAATTCTTGCACCTATACAACAACAAAATGATGCTCAGGTTTACTCGGTTTCATCAATCGTTAAATTGTGCTGAAAGTATTGATATTACATTCGTAGATTTCCTATTCTGGACAGAGAGAGACTGAAGATACAACTTGGCATTTTCTTTGAAAACAATTTGATCCAAGTGCTTAATATCAAGTTTTTCACAGCAGGGATCAAATTAAAACATTTCTCTGCTGCTTGAGATTAAAAGTTTGGGTTGATGCGATGACAACATTAGGGTGTTAAATGATCAACCCAAAAATATTGTCAACTCAGATCTTTGGTATTTAAAAAGAGTACTGTTATATCACAAGAGCGTGTCTCCACATTCACATCGCATTTAAGAGAATGTATAAAAGAAGCAGTTTTGGTTTAGGCTATATATTTTCTGAAAACCCCATTATGTGGTTGTGAATAGAAATGATGAGTGAAAGAAACACTTGCATCAATGAGACATCCAAAGGCTGCAGACCGTGATGTTAGCTAAAACACTTAATTAACTAAAAATGCCAATAGTTGCAGCTCGTCTTCGATACATTTCAGAAGATATATTAAGGTGTGTTCCATATCTGATTCACGTTCTCATTTACAAAACCTCAATAATAAATCAATTTGAGCAGTATTATACATAAAATAGAATCCTTCTGGTATTATCTTTTCCTCCACGCATAAACAAATGCCATAGACAAAAACTAACAAACAATGCAAATCGTGTGTGTTAAGCCAGCCTCTAGTTTTGCAGCAGAATTCATGCAAACAGAAATGATTTTGGAACAGAAAAGCTATTATTAAAAAACTGGCTGCTGTGATCATGTTGTTGGCACAGTCTATAACATATGAGGTAGATGTGTGTTTATTATATATTCCCTTCTTTGTTAAAACAATACAAAATAGAAAAAAAATCCAGTGATCTGTTGAAAAACATCAATTTTCAAGTGGCTTCACAATAAAAATGATAGAAATGAAATAAATGAGGTATATCTTGTATTCATAATCTATTATCTGTTTACAGGTCTACAGGATTTGTGAGGTATCGGGCTGTAAATTTTTATATATAGATTTTTTAAATAAAAGTGGTGCTGCTGAACGCGTTGAAACAGCCCAATATTCAACATAACAGATTGAGAATAAAAGCAATAATAAATACAACTTGAAACTTGTCTACAGAATTCTAAAGAAATGACACAGTAATACCCTCCCATTTTCCTTACTGACTGAAAAGGAGAAGAAAAGGAAATACACAACAAGAGCATAAGCGAAATGGAGAATGGAATAAAGAATGCGAGATTGACTCTCAAATGCAAGTGCATTGTTGAAAACTTGTTGAAAACTGGATTCTATTTACAACAGAGATGATTGTTAGAACTGTTGGTTTACAGCACATAATCTTCTCTCAAGATCTTCTCTTTCTTTCAGGACCAACTTGCAGCTCACAACTTTCGTGTCACAATATCATTTAACCCCTACTGACTTCTCAAACCTGTATTAACCAGCCTGACCCGTTTTTCTGCCTGCTAAACCATTTAATGAATGCTTTAAAATCTTTGCTATAAAACACGAGCTGGAAAATCGTTAAACAAGTGTTCCCCAAATAATTCAGTAATCAATGGAATATATTTGGTTGTGGCCTCAGGCCAAAAACAGGCATAAGTAAAGCAGAAATAATCACATCTGTTGTTCTCACTGCTTTCTTCAATACCAAGCTAAAAAGTGGCTGATCATGTATATCTGACTAAATTGTATGATTCTCCCAGTCTATTAAAGATTTTGTAAATTATTTCTTTAATGGATATGACCAATACCAGAAGACAATTATCCCTCTGACATTTTTCCTTATAACAAGCAGTGACACAGTAAATCATTTCTCTCCCTGACTATTTGATGGCCCAAGTTAAATGGCATGTGCTTCGTTTAAAATTAAAAATATGACTATCCGTTGCATAATTTAGATATTTTTCAATGGCATTATACGTGTAATGGTGCTAAAAAACTGCATTGTAATCATTGTAAGTTATCAAATGAAGTAAACCATTAATAAGTTGCTCTTATTCTCTTTGGTAATAGCTGACAGTAGCTTTTACTGTTGAATTCAAGAATGCGAAAGTAAATAAACAGGTAAATTTGAACAAGCTTGACTTCTATGCCAAAAATTCTGAATCTGTATAGGAAAGTGAAGAATCTCGCGCTGATGCGTCACATAAGCTGGTCAGCGCTGTGTTTGAGGAACATTCCGTCATCTGAAGTGTTACACTGTTCCTTGTGTTCCTGGCATTGTCACACAGTACGTTTTAGTCACGCCACACTGAACAACACATCCTCAGAAGAAAAAACTTAAAAGCTGCATACTTGCTGCATATATAAATGTAACACACTTCAAATGTGCGCCTATCAGCTGTTGGTGCTTAGCATACCCACAGTCTTTGCCTTTTTATGTTTTAATGGAAGTTTTTAGATGATACACTCCTGATTGTGGGGGGGAGGGGGGTTGTGGACAAACAGAAAAACAGCAGAAAGTTTACATTAAAGAAGACACAGGGAAAACAGGTCCAACAGGATGACCTAGAGACCCTGCCTTATCTGACGATAGGGGAAAGTTGAGTGAGGAGTTGTGAGGCAGGCAGAAGGCTCAGGGGGAGGTGGCTGGTCCGTGTGAGGAGGTGCTGGAGGAGGAGGAGGACGGTTGTATGTGGGTGCTGAGCCCTGGGCTGTTGCTCTTTCCCTGAGAGCTGTGTTGGTGATGGACTCGCTGGCTGCCTGGCATGAAACCAATGGCTGGTTTACGGGCAAACAGGACCCCTGGAGTTAACAGAGAAATGTTAGTTTAAGTTTAATTGTTAGTTTAAGTTAAGTCTGAAGATTCAAGGCATATAAACACAAAATCCTACAGACTAATACTTCTTTTATTGGAAAAATTTAGGAATTACTTAATTTAATAAAAAAGCACAAAAGTAGTAACTATGCTGATACATACTGTGAAAAGGCTTTGACTGAACCACATTTATGGTGAAACTATCACATGCTTCACGAACACTATCAAAACCATGTAGCATCACCCCCCCACCAAAGCAGTTACTTCATTTTGGTGGCAATTTCTTAGTTGCGCAATACTTGCGAGATATGAAATACATATTTGTAACAGTACAGATGATAACTAAACAATTGTAATTTGGCTGCATCAAATATTGGCCATGTCTCACACTATTAATTGCACATTTTAAAATGCTTTCTTGAGTTCATCTTTCTTTCGTGTCCTGCAGGCTCTTGTTAAATATGATTCAATAGTTAATGGTTAAATGCATTTTTATCATGGTATTTTTCTCAAATTATTAGTTTAAATGAGTGTGATAAATTGGTAGCTATGAGACTCTATGTTCCAGGGCTGTACATTTTTACTGGAAACAACCCTTCAGCGAAAACAGATGCCACTTCAACTTGATCTCCTCCATTGAAACGTTCCCAGCAAGCTTATAACCCATCTTCTAGTAATTACAGTCTCTCGCGCATCAGGCACAAGCACAGTATCTAGCTAAGGCAGAGGGCCTTTCTCTCGGGCACGAAAGACAATAAGCTGCATCGACCTCTCAGCGCCCAGGCCCAATTTTAAGATATTTAACTTTTTTAACTCTATTGGACTTGCCACTTCATTACGATGGATTTTATAGCAAAGACATCAAATTGTGTGGAGGACTAAGCGAGGGGGTGCTGCTATAACTTATTGAATTTCCTGCCTGCAATTACATCAGCAAACGGCGCTCTATTTACCTGTGTAGACAACCCCATTTATTTCTATTGACATGTTGATGCTGCTAATGCCGTTGGTAGACAGGTTCAATGCAGTCTCTTGTCTATCATCTGTCAAGAGAGGAGCCAGAGAGCGAGGTAGAGAAAAACTCAATATGAGCATTTATAAAAGGAACACAAGAAGCAAGAGAAGCGTGCCACCAACTATCGGTGATAACTCATGAGTGACAGGATAAGGAGGGGTTTGTTAAAAGAGTTTAAGGAGGGAGGTAGGTGACTACTGTCACAAATGTGCACCTTTCACTTGTATTCTCTAGATAGCATACTGCGTCTGTGTCAGAAATGCTTCGAATGTTTCTTTATTGCAATGACAGATTTGTGTTAGCAAAAAACATTGACACTGTTAACATTACACACAAAGTTTAACATAGAAATACAGTAAAAAACAGTATGCAAGAGGTTCAGCTACTGTCAGGACTTTTTTTTTACCTTCTGCAGTTTAAACTCTGTTATTAGAGTGGATGTCCACATGCTTTTATGAGGTTACAGAAAATACCATTTAATATAATCTTTAAATTGCACAATTACATAGAGCTGTGCACAATATTATAGAATTATGCTACGTTTTCCCATCACATATAAAGGGCAACACCTGTTTTATGGGTGGTATAAAAATAACAGTCATGCAGGACACAACAAAACACATTACGCATGAGTAGATAGAACCTGCAATCATATATCACACACTCTGTCATTAAGGTGCACTGAAATCATTAACATTAGACAAACAGCTTGACGTGGATCATTTTTCCTAATCTATAAAGTTTTGCCTTTCATTTACACCTAATTAAATAGAGATTTTCTGTGAGAATGTCTTACTAGCCTTTAGCACTCTATCTCTTTACCCATGTGACTTTTATCATAGTGTCGTTATTATTTTATGGCATTACTTATTTATAAATCCACCTCAACCCTACACATTCCTCTTCTACTAAAAAACATAGGACATTTTTGGTCCTGCCACTGTTCTTTCAGACTTTCTAATCATATGTTTGTAAGGCACTATTAACTGTAAAGCTGCTTTGGAATAATATATATTGCAGAAAGTGCTGTACAAAAAAATGTAATGTAAGCACATTTTGCTTTCTATCTGGAAAAATGATTTTTTTACATACCGTTTATAATTTTTCTAAAAATTTCTGTTAAGACCTTTAAAGTAACATTGAAGTTACACTGTTTCAGCATACTTATAAGAACTTATTTTCCACTCCCCACTCACCTCTGTTGTTCAGTTTGATATTCATTGGTAGCTGGGTTGCCATGGCAAAGAGATTCTGCTGTAATGCATGTTGCATTATTCTCTGCTGCTCCTCTGCCATAAGCATCACTTTCTTTTCCGGTGGTTCTCCAGATTCCAGCTTCTCCCGCAGTTGCTCCAATGCAGCTGCCTGCACGGCGGCTGCAGCTGCGGCCTGGGCGGCAGCGGCTTGGGCTGCACTGTGGTGGCCAGCCAATGACACAGGAATGCCCACCCTATTGGTCAGGCAGCTGGAGAGCATGGAGTCTTCTGTGGAGCAAGAAAGCATTGTGAGCTCTCTGAATGTATGAGACTCAAAAATATTCTGCCTCATTATCTATATTTTAAACTGATTTGATTTTGAATCCAGATTTTGAATGTCTTCTCTGACATACTGTAGCATTGCATCACTACATTTTTTGTTTCATTTAATGTTTGGTTTCTATTTTATTTTGGATTCTAATGGAAATGTTGCAATAACTTCCTTATGGGGTAGCATGAGTATGAAACATAAGTCATGCACCATTCAACTCAGCTTTAAATATCTATTTAAAGCTGCATTGTAAAGACTATAAATACTGTCCAATTTGTCAGGTCTTTGATCCATTAAGAATTGCGTGACTTGTCTTCTTCCATATGGGCACAACACTGAGTCATGAAACAGCCAGTGTGTCTTTGTGTTTCATTGCTCCTGTAGGTATGATGCGGAAACTGGCAGAGTGGGCAGGAGGAAGTCCTGCAAGCTGTTTCCTGCCTGCTCTGATGACCATTTATGCCACTGTGTGGAATAAACGTGAGTAAGATGTGGCAGTGTTGCTGTGTAAGAGACATGACTTCTCTTTTGGGGGGGTCTAGGTTGTAATTTAGAGGCTCTGCAAAAAGTTCAATTTCCTAATAAAGTTATTTTATGTGTTTTATAGTTATTCTCTTTCTTTTGACAAATGAACAATCTTTAATTGTACTTTTGATGTCTATCTATTTTTGTTTCTCCCTACAATTTTTATTGTTTTATTGACAAGGCAAAGAATTACTGTGCATGGGAGGTTAAAGTAAAAGTACGTTCAATTGTAAAGCCTCATAGCAATCCTGACTGTAGATTTAAAGGCATGTGTTATATTGGTGCACTAGCATCACTAAATGGCATTGCAAAAAAAATAATAATAATTTTTAAACAGGTTTTCCACACATGTTGCTTTGTTGGTATGATGGGGATGCTCAATGTTATGTTAGCATCACAGACTCAGTGTTCATGCCTGTCAGGGAGAGTAACTGACAAATGTCTCACTTATAGGTACATAAACATTTATTCACGTCACCCTTAGGAGACATGTTCAAAAAATGAAATAAGAATGTACGCACATACCTTTTTTAATAACAGATGTCTGAGTCATGTGTCCACCATTAGGAGTGGGCATGCTGATGTGTGGCATATGGAGTTTGGGGGAAGCCAGCAATGTTGGGGTGCCCACGGGGGAGTAGTTAAAAAGGGTGGAGCCATAACTCTGTCTCCGCCCTTCACGTCGGTTGCTGTCAATAGCTGCCTGTAGCTCCCCGGGAGAGCTTAGTCCCCGCTTTTCACATTCATAAGGATAGAGGTACTTCATATACCTGAAGAGAGAACAGTTTGTTGTGTACAGTCTAATAACAAAAACAACTGCATAGTTAATATATGAACATTTAGACTCAGATAAACACGTTTTATTTTTTGTTGTATTGTGGTACCTGTTACCCTATTAAGGTCAAATGTATGTAAAAATACAAAAACCCACAACATTATGCCACAATGGTAAATATAGTTTACTATTCTTGCTTTTTCGAAAACTGCTATTGTGTTTTCTTATAGTATTTCTATAGGTATATGGACTTCTTTGAGTGTAATGTAATTGTGTCAAATGACAGTGTTAAGAGTGGACAAACAAGCTCTTGTAATCCTCATGCATGTCAAGGGCTTACATAAAAAACAGAAATAGAACCAGCCCAATATAAAAATACAAAGTACTTATTTGTAATATGAAGTATTTGAATTCATGTTTTTTTACTATTATTTTATTATTTACATAGTTGTCTGAACTTAAACTATAAATTACAAGTAAAAAATAATTTAGTTTTACTACTTTACATTTACATCCAAGAAAAATGCCCATAAAAAGGACAATAAAGTGTAACCTAACCTAAAATGTGTATACGCTGAATTGTTAAAAAATAAAAATATCTTTATTAAACTTAATTTTATGTTCATTTAATATGGCATAGCACCTAAAAACAGCAACAATGTACAATGTTTTCTTGCGATTCTAAAATCTTTGTCTTACATCCACTCAAACCCTGTCAAATATACTCTACCTTTCACTCGCTCCATTTTAAAAGCAGATAATTGAATTGGATGAGATAGTCAAGAATCAACTGGCACTTATCAACAGGTTCCTCTCCTCTAAGTTATCTTACTTACTGTGTTCGGAGGGTGAAAGCCGCACTGGTGATGGAGGTAGGAAGGTTCAGGCCTTTGGTAATCTCGCGCCATATTTTCTTATTGATGACTTCCACTAAGCCGCCTTTTTCTGTGACAAGCTTGTAGAGTGTGTAGAGATCCAACACCTGCTTGGCCATGATAGGAATCCGATTCACAGGAGTCCCTGCAGGAGCGAAGGGGAAAAAGCACAATATCCAGAATCAATGCCATTAACTCAAGCTCATTGACGGGTCTCTCTGCCGCTTATAAGGCCAATCAGTCAGGCATAAGTAAAACGTCCGACAGCTTCCCACTCCACTTAGCAAAAATATCACTTTTTGCCTTCGCCAAAGGTCTCCACTGCCTGTTCTAAGTACTGAATGAAAAGACCCGCGCCCTTCATTTTGCAGTTAAAGTGTGTTTATCCTAAGAGTTGTTGGTGTTTATAAAAGTAAAAATGTTCACATTATGTTAGTGAATAATATATGTTCAAGCTCAAGCTTGTGTACAAGCTTAACTTAAACGTAAATCACAGTGCACAAGCTCATGGGTTCTGTTCCCAGAGATCCCAATGTCATAAAATGTATATCCTGAATTCTCTTGCATAAAAGTGTCTACTAAATACACAGAAGTAAATGTTTATACTTAGAAATTGAAAATCTAATATCTATAATCAGATCTAACCTGGGCCACAAAGCCCTGCATAGTAATTGGAGATGACAACTTGCACTGTAAAGCATTTAAAAGGACAAGAAAAAAAACAGAGATACGTCTTACTCCTCTACTCCTCACTTTTGCCTGTTAACTTGGCGAATGAAAAAAGCCCTGGTGATAATTTGTGCTCACGATTTAATGTTAGGTTGTAATGTGTGAGGAGGATAAGCCCTTTGTGTGCATCTGAGACCGCCTGACCTCAAGATAATTAACCTGTATTTTGCTGATAGACTTCTATTGTGCCCATTGGATTTGCCATAATAGCAATCAATACACAGAGAAATATAGAGCAAACAACAGCAAGCAGGGCCACAGACTGAAAAGAGCAAGCAGAGCAGAGCTATGGTCTATCAAGGCAAAAACACATCAATTAAGACTTGTAATTACGGCTTCATTTTGCCTCTCTGGCATGTGAACTAAAAGACACTATTAAAACTAAAGATTTATCTGTCCTCCACACTGAGACAATGCTGCCATTAGATCTAAAGTAGCACCAACGCCTAAAACAATCGATTGATGTTTCTAACTTCTTCCTAAAATGATCACAAGTCAAACATCACTGCAGTAAAAGTATAAGTATCAGTCTTAATATGAAAAAGTAAAATTTGTTTTTAGAACCCAAAGAGAACACGAGATTTTACTTCTAATTGATCTAACCCTTTTTTACATCGCCAACAGTGTATGATATTATATATTTTAGATAATATATGAATTGGACATTTGAAAGGGATACCTTTAAGTATTTAAATAAATAGTCTCACCAAAAACCAACAAATCCCTTAACTAAGCGTGTGTTTTTCCAAATGCAAAGGTAAATGCAAAACCTTTCCTCCTAACATGCTCCTTACACAACCAATAACACACAAAGTTAAATGTACAAATAATTATTTATTCCTGTGCACAAAAGGCCAAACTAAATGAGGCTGTAGCAATAAATAAAATCTGGCTCCACAAAAGCCAGCTTTGGACTTAATCTGATCCTGGATAAGAGTCTTTAAAACAAGATTTACGAGCACTCGATTTCAGAGGTGATGTATTCATCTCTTCTAGTTCACTGAAAGAGATGCAGCGAATAAAGGGCAGTACGAGCTTTTGTCATCCCAAACAATTTGATCTGGTCATGCATCATTATGACAATGAGGGATTGTGGACTGCGGAGAAAGGCATTTAGCCAAGTTCACATAGCTGCCTGCTGTTAATTGCTCACTGGCTAAAAAGGTTTAATTGAAAATGTGCAGAAGAGAATAAGCTGGTGTTGGAGCCAATCATCTATGTGGCTGCCTTCATCAGCAGTCTGTGTTTTCATCATTCACTTCAGGCAGATAATGGAGGGAGAGTGTGCTGGCAATTGCTTGGTCCTCCGAAGCATGAAATGAAGGGATCATTTGTAAACACAAAGGTAGAAAAAACTTTATCCACGTTTATAAAACAGGCAAATTGTGCTTATTAGAAGACCAAGTGAGTAGGTCCTATGTGACGTGTTTGTCAGAGACACTATCTAGGCAAGCCAACCAATTGTAAAATGTCCTGAAACATTCTTTCCAGGAAAAATACAGGCAGTCTGTTAGTAATGAGAATTTATAAACTATAAAATTATAAGAGTCTCTTTGCAAGTACTGTAACTTAGGTACCACTTCAATTTTACTTAAAATTTTAGGGCATAAAAGAAAGTTTAAATTTTTTTTAAAGGTTTTTTAGGTTTATTGGGCTGGAATTTTTGACATTGTTAATTATATTTATCCTTGGCTTTTTAGGAAAGACTCTCAACTGTATGCCGATTACAAAAACATTTATTACATTTATTTATATATACATTCTCTAAAAAAGCATTACGTAACACAAAACATCTCATAGCTAGACTCATAGCTAGCATTCATGGAAACTGGAAGCAAACTGAAGCCATGAGAGAAACTTTAAATCAAGACTCATTCTTCCAAGTCACTCAGCTGGCCTTTCATTCTCCTCATTAGTATTTCAGGTAACTATAAGAGTGTCAACTATTGATTTATTGTAAAAAAGTGCTGATGCTGCCCCAGATGTGATCTATTTATTGTTGCCTCCCTGTGGAAATCATGAATCAAAGCAGGGATTTATCAGTTTACAATGGGCAATAAAATCCGCATTGTTTCCATTGCTTAAAGAGTAGGGTCTGTAAATGAGCACATCACTCCAAGTGGCTTCAATGATAGACGTATGTATTCCTTAAGAGCCATCAAGGCAACTTAAAAGAAAGGATACAATTAAGTGATTTACATCAGTTGTTTAAATCTCATTTCTCTATATAATGAGACAACCATGCCAGGCCCAATGGTTTTCACTAAACTAATATAGAACAACAGTCTATGTTTTTGAAAACTTTTACGAAATCACACAATATTACCATTCTGACATAGGTAGCCTATAATTTGCCCTCCACAGTCAACAGCACAAGCTACATTTACAGGTCTGAAACAGCTGGTCATAAATACTTCTCTCTATATAAAGCTCTCTGGGGGAGCAGTGAATATCATCTAGATTGTTCCGTGAGTGCAGCTCAACACCACAAACACAGAACTGTTTGTGTTGAGCTGTGAAATAGAGGTAGCCATTTTGATGTGAAAAAGATACGACCATCTCAATACACAGAGGGGCTCGCGACAAACCTTTTATATTTGACAGGTTATGATTGATGATGGCAAGGTCTAGGAGAACGCTAGCGAGGCCAATGACCTCTAGTCTCAGGCCAGGCCTACAGGGGACAGCAGTCCTGACATAAACAGTGGGGGAGAACCTTTCCTGTATTGATTTTTAATGTGTTCCGGAGACGTAGTGAAGCTAAGGAGTTTTTAGCCAAAGTTTTAATTTTCCTACTATCGTCAAGCTGTAATTTGATCCTGTAACTAAGCCCTGATGTTAGATGCCATTCTGGGAGGGAGATTTGCTTTGAAAATCTTACATTTGAGACAATCCGTGTTACTTTCCCTCTGCTGTACATTGTAAAAAAATATATATATAAAATGATATTTACAGTAAAACTTCAGGAGTATATTAATTGTATTAAGAATTAAATAGAAAGTGACTTTTGAAAGTGAAAACATGAACATAAAATGTTTTGTGGCATTAACGTTTCTATATCCTGTAATGTTTTGGTCTCTGTGCATATTTAAACAACAGCAAGTTAATTGCAAACAATGTTTTTTTATATAGTATTGTTTATGTTATGCAAATATAGGCAAATAGTGTAGTCTAAAAAATTGGTAGAACCTGCTGGTGCTTTCTAACATGCCTTATGAGGAGATCTGTCCATCAGGCTCAAGTATAAAGTGATAAAGAACTCTACAAGGGTTCAGATTCATTTTCCTATAACAATGATGATTACTGACATTGGAAAATGATCTCTTAAGAACACAATACACAGACGACACCAACAGGAGTTGCTTAGAATAATGACACAACTGCCATTCTGTTTTCCCATACAGGAATGAAAAATATTCCCCTCAGAACGACACTTTGGTGTGAGTACTCTTTGAGTGGGTTGCAAGGAGTAAAGAGTGGAAGTCAGTCAGAGCCCCAGGCAGTGCAGGAGACAGTCCCTAACCCAAATACAATAAGGTGACACCAGATAGTCCAGCATATGCCATTATACACTGATATGTATGCTTGACTATGTATCTGACTATGTTTGATTATGAGACCTGTTTTAACACATAATGCATTTAAAAATGTACAATAGTATTTTAAAAATAATTTGAACTGTGATCTTTTTATTCATTTATTTGCCTATTTATTATTATATGTATTTATTTATTCTGCTTTCCAGGGCACTTTTTCTTGTCAAACAGCATTCGCTGAGCTGTAGGTAAGGTATAAGGTGCCTTAGCTTGAAATTAACTCTCTTAAAGGTAAAGGTAGTGAGCAGTGGTTAAAATGATAAAAACCTTTCCATTTTAAAAGAAAATTTAAGAAAACAAATGTTCAAAAACTCATGTTAAAGGTACATTCTATGACACCCAAACAAATAAATTACAGCTATTTACAGAGTGGAATGTCCTTATATGGAATTCACCCTGCAGTTCAAAAATATGTATCCTAATTACATTCTAAAATCTTTGCTTGGTTGAAGCTCAAATTGCAGTGTAACCAATCCAGTCAAAGCTCTAAATATGAACTTGGTATCACTGATCACTGACCTTGCCTCGATCATAGTGCGCTGCTTAAATTTACCCTCACTAACATAACGGCAGGTGGATCATTTGCATGCTGTCATTCATCTTGCTCATTTCAACCACAATCAAAATAAGGCTGTTGGATCACTCAACTCAAACCTTCAGTTAATATGTTAATTCGACAGGGAAAGAAGCAGGAAAGACAGAACAGAGGAAAGACATTAAACACAGCAAACATAACAAACAAGACATGCATAATGAACTGTTAGTAACAGATTGTATCTGCCAGTATAAATACAATCTGTTGCTGGCTGTCAAACTGTCAGAGAGCTACAATAATTAAGTTGCATGTGGGAAAACAGTCTTAGTGAGAAAAGCTTTTAATAAGAGCTGTAACATTATATCATTTGTTTGTCTTCCCATCTATGATTGCAACATGGCATATAATCTAATTTAATCTAAATCTGTTTTGAAATGTCATTTATATTGTGTCATATGTAATTTGAAACGTAACCCTCTCCAAGTTTCAAACAAGAAAAACCACTAACCGTGTGCTGCTATGGACACCAGTGGGGGCAGCATGTTTCAAAATTCACAGGAGCAAGTGGTTTCAGTCTAGTATTTACAGTCAGCTTTATCAAATTATCACCTGTCATTGTTAAAGCACACACAGTACCTGAGTGAAGGTAAATGAACCTGCGGCAACCATATGTTAGAAGAACACGAAGTGAGGAATGTAACCAAGACAACATCACAGTGAATACCACATGCCATCACTTACTGTAGTCACACTTTTGTTAGAAAGTAAGTAGTACTATACTTCAAAGTCATAATTCCAAAAACACAGGAAAACATGGAGGGCAAAAAAGCAAACAAATCAAATTACAAGCATGACCATTTGTGTTTTTGTAAAACTACTTTATGCCAAAATTTGGCATATCCAAGAACTATTTTACCTCTAGTAGCCCTCATTGTAGCAATCTGCTAATAAACAAACTTGGAAAACCATTAACATAAAACTGTAATAAACCTAAACTGTCATAATATTGTAGTATATAATATTGTACAAGTTAAGTGTATGTTTGTGCTTTTTAAGGTACCTTGATGGAATATTTTCACAGTGGATTAACAGTAAGATAAAACTTCTTAACTATGGCTGTGGGACTTTTTTGAATTTAGCTCCAGTATTAATTTAATGGATTTTTCTTATTCAAATAAAAAAAAGAAATTATTTCCCAAAATTACAATACCATGTTGCTGCATTTCACACAGTGTACAAGGGACAAGAACTTTGTGACAGAGTTAGAGAGTTTACTATCTTACTACCCAGTAATTTTACTTTAAATATTACTGTAATATTATTAATATAAATATTTTTGGATGTGGGGACAGCCTTTAAAGTGATATTGGAAAATGATACTTTAAAATAAACATTTACACAGTACATTTCTCAGGAGCTTAAATAATTTCATGTAAAGACACAACATTTTTAGTTTGCGTAATCTTATTAAACTATATTAAATATTGTTGACGTAAATAAAACAAGTTCATTTCGATGTAATAACATGAAGCACATTTTTTAGGTTACCTGGCACAACACTTTATCATGAAATGTGATCCAACAGTTTCAACTGTCACTCATGGATCACAATCCTGAGAGACAAAACTTAATATGGTGGAAACTAAATGGGAGTTTCCATTCTATTCATGCCATCTGTCACACTGTATGATAACACAGCTATGAAAACCACTTGGTCATTTGATACCATAGAGACTTTATTGACAACACAACAGTAAAACAAGTACTGCAGGTAACCTGCATTATGTGCTGAAAGATTGTTTTATGACATATCCATAAGCTTAACTGTAAAACAATATTAGATCTTTTTATGATTACAACCTACATCACACATCAAAACAACGTTGTGTGAAACGATGCCAAAAAAAAGAAAAAAATCAGTTTTCAACAAAATTAGGCAACTAATTTCACATATATTTTTCTCAACCAATAAAAATCAAGCTTGTCATGTTGTTAAAAAACGCACAGACTAAACGATGGCCTTGAAAAACGTATATGAGTGGTGTGGAGTGACATCAATTTCCCCTGCCTATTCAAAGCCCTCTGTAATCACTCCCTTCCAGCTCTGCTCTGGGTTGTCCATTTCCTGCATTCTTCAGATGCCTTCCGACCAATCAGATTACAGTTATGGAATTAACAGTTGTATAAAAATCGATTAAAGATGTTTGAATCTATTATTAAAATGTGTCTGAGGTGAGCACATTAAAAGATTTCAAATATTGACTTAATCACTTCACTCAGACTTAAGCAAACCAAGTTCTAGTTAGACTTGTCTATATAAATCAAGTCACACCCAATGCTTGTAAAAAATTGCCCTTTCTATCATATCTGCTTAATGCTAAATTTTAATAAGTGCTATTGAGCTATACAATCTAGTCAATACAGATGTGGGCATCAGGCATAAGAACATAGCGGTGGGAATTTAATTATATTTCATTTCATGCCTAAGCTGACAGGAATAGTTTTACTTCACTGAATTCAGCCATTTTTTATGTCGCATCACTAGACTGTGTGACTCCTCACTGGCTGTCTCAAATGGATTAGCCTGTGGTGCAATAACAACAGTGCGAACTGCGATAAAACCTGCCCTGCATTCCTGTCATCACAAATTCAAACAGATGAGACGGACCTAAATGACAACTCACCCCTCCATGTCACCTGTTACCTCTAAATAAATCAGAAATCCTTGGACCTGTAACTACCTTAAGCACTAAACCAACAATCGGACAAGAAAAGCTGTTGCAAACCTGGTTTGACTAGTCAAAATGGCCACACTTGATGTATAAGCAAATCCATTACAAAAATATGTGACTAGTATGGAAAGTTTGTGAAGACTTAACAACGTAATGCATTTTAGATAACCTTTGTTACAGCAGTTACAGCAGTTATTCCTGTACGTACATATATAAAATAGCACAACAAACACAAAAAAAGTATAATGGTATTACTATGTTTTAATCAATTAAAAAATTCTAAACGATATTAAAATAATCTTACCTCCTATAAAAGTATTTTGAAAAAGACAGATCATTGTCTTTTCAACAATTTTATGGAATATCTCCTATGTAAAATAGTATCATAAACTTGTGATAAACTAAACCACGGCACCAATATATTGAAAAGCAAAAAGTGGGCACTGAATATTCAGCTGTCGCAATAATGTGAGCTATTCAGCAATACTGTATTGTATTGCTGACATTTACACATAGATTTTGCTCACTAGTACCTTCAGTGTAATGTGCAAGGAATGATTTGAACAAAAGAGAGCAGCCACAAACTGTTAGACATGCACATCTGTCATTATCTATGGATTAAGAGAGGGATTCCCATTCAACTCTTCTTTCTCTGGAAAAATCCTCAGTACTTTTCACTTAATTTGGAGATGAATGTGCCTGACATGTTCATAATGCAACTTTTCAGTCAATCATGTCCACAGTTTGCTTGTGTGAGACAGGGAAAGCTGTTTGAACATGGTTCTGTTGTGTTTTTCGTAGCTTACACTTCAGTGGCAATCCCAAAAGTGGCAAATCCCACTTGTTAGATAAACTAGCACACAACAAATTAATCTAGCAACTAGTTCTGAGCCTATCAAATATCTGTATCTCCTCTTAACATATAGATTTTTGCCTTTCTCATTCAGTGGTTTTGGCCAAATAAAGGCATACATTTGACATAATATGTTGTATTGATATTTGTTGTAGTAAAAATAGTTTTAATTATTACCTAATCTCAATAACCAAAAGCGTTTTTAACTATGTCTCACATTTAATGCACACCTGTTACAGTATTAATTGTACTTTACAATTATACTATAGTGTATAATACATTAAGGCTGTTAAATCATCTAAACACATTTTTTGTAATCTTAAATACATTTATGTAGCCCCAGTGACTCCCGTTGATAAAAACTTGCTTTATAGCTATCTGTACTTAGTGATAGCTTTTTTATACCTATAAAACCCTTTTACACATTTTAAATTTAAAATTGGAATTTAAAATTGGAATTAAACGGTGAACAGAAACAATTATTTTTTAGCATGGTTTTAGCACAAATTGCATAGTAAAAATTGTATAACATAAAAAATAAATAATAAAACTACATTCTAATTTAAATATTAAATTTTTACACAGCCTCCCTGAACAACATTTTCTTAAGGTTAAACCGTTTTCACTGATCAATTCCACTGTTTACATATGTTTAGAATAAAATAAACACAAGCAAATGACCATAACCAAATTTGCAAACACAAATACTACAGGAGTTAACACACTTGTTCATTTCGAATCACACACAATAATGTTTTGGGTGTAAACCAAAATTACAGTTTCAAACCGCCCTCTATTAGGAAAACAGAGCAGCATAAAATAACAAAAATTGTCCTGCGCACTCAAAATAGCTGTAATTTTGTCGTGTCATATCCTGTTTAGTTTTTTTTCACAGGCATCAAAGGCAGTGAACTTCCTCACATTATCTAAGGCCATTAAAGGTCTTGTATTTCCTCTATAAAATATCTTAGACTGGTGTCTGTTGAAGCACCTTTGTGGGAACAAATTCTCAGAAGATGTACCTCCCTCCTCAATAAAGCAGAAAATTCATTACACTATGGCAGGCTAACATAATGCCAGGATGCTGCCTTCCTCACTGTGGCAAGGTCATCCCCTTAGGGATGTTTTCACATAATCTGAGAGTAATTATAAAACAAACAGCAGAAGCCGTTGTTTCAGATAGTATCAGGAGCAGAAACACGTCACCGTGGCAGCAACACTTCAGAGAAATGGACGTTTGAGCAGGAAACCCTGGAAAACCTATCACAATAGTATCTACACATTCTCAGCCTTTACCAAAACAATAAACCCTGCATTCTATTGTTGTCAAGACAGCAGATGTTGTGTTAGACATTTTGTTGTTTATATATTTTTTATAAAGTTCTCTATCCACACTAAAGCCTTAAATTCATTCTTTTTTAATTCCTTTTTATTATTAATTTTTACTATGAACAACAACTGACAATTTGACCTGGAACATTTATATGGCTAATAATCTGCTAGCAAATCCACAATCCTGTAATTACCCGCATGTGAACATTTTGGAACATCTGATGGAAACCGTAACTTACGCAATGTGGGTGTGAAGTGGGTGTGTGTATCTGACACCTGCAATCAGAATACCTGCACAAACAGACACGACAACACTCACCTCTTTTCTGCATAAAACTGAAGAGGTCATCGAGAAACTCTTTTCTTTTCTCGTCGTCATCCAATTCGTACAGCTGTAAAAATGACAAAAAGACACTTGATTAATGCTTTGAGAAGGCCATACATTCGAACATTCTTTGGCTTTATCGCACATTGTTCATGCTGTGTAGAAGCATGGCTATTCATTAGAAATCTGAAGTATATTCACTCATCTATCATTACATATGTTGTATTAGAGCTGGATGCTGATACACTCACACCGGTGTGAAACCACATGCATTTTAAGAGAGCTCTTCCTCTTATTGGCATATCCATTATGTTTCCCATCCTGTCTCTCTCGCTGAATGGACATGCTCAAAAGAGCCTTTTAAAAGCTGTCTCGTGAAGGAGAGGACTGCAACATGATGGAAATATGCTCCTCAACCTTCACTTTCAATAGGTCTTAGGCCACGGTAACAGGCGAGCAGGTCGATACAGGAAGACAGAGGGATGACCTTTGGAAACAGCGGGGCACACGGAACAAGACCTCAGCGATAATAACCGATCATTTAGGAGCGTATTAGCTGTCACCAATATTAAAGTACCAATGCAATCAATTCCTCTGAAAAGTACAGTGGGTTTAGCGCGGACGAGACGCCAAACTGGCTTTTACCCATGTGTGACATTTCAAAGGTGTGGAGCACAAATCAAAAATGTGTTGCTTGAAAAAGGCAAAGCAAACAAAAGAAAATCTCTAATCAGGGATGAATGCAGGACCTGCAATCTTACTATATGTCTTAAGTCCATATTCATCATACTTTATTAAACATTTAAATCGGTTCAGTTTAAGTTAATTTCAACAGATCTGCTTTTGCAAGGTGGTTGTCCAGATGTGTAGGTTTAATGAGTTTGTGGAGATTTCCACATACAAGCTGTGAATGAGTAATGATCAACTGTGTTGTGAGTTGCTGAGTGACAGACTATAACTCTTGAAGATTTAGATGCGGATGCTGTATAAGCTATACAACAAACATTCTCTGTAAAATTTACCAGCATTGTGCCATAAAAAATCGAAACATAAAATACCCAACAAACATCAAACAATCAAACACATTTAAAATATTTATCTGTAAAAAGCAACTGTAAAACTTTTTTTAAAAATTTTTTTAAATTTTTTTTTTAAAAGTAACATTTTAATATGTGTCTAACAAATGTATCCAAATCTAAGAAAATGAGGATTATAACAATAAACTAGAGAGTCATTAAAAGTGAGGTGATGTAATTGTGACACAGTCAGTTGCAGAGGTCATCATTGAGCTGGGGTGACCAGTAAAGGGGTAATTAAGTCAAAAGCTAGTGATGTCTACAACATTTCATTAAATATTAACAGATGGAAAATACATTAGAGCTCTGCTTCACCTTTGAGTGCTCCATTATGGTCATATTAGTTCTATTCCGAGCATTATGACTGCAGGAATGTAGAGCCCTGAATGCATTTACTCTCACAAGACACACATGAATCTAAATTTTGGTAGATGAGCTGTGACTCCAATAGACTTTGGTTACTCATTATATGGCATATAGTGTTTTGTTAAATTACATACAGTGGAGTTGAAAGGACTGACCCCACAAAATATAATCTAACTTAAATCTGAAAATAAACAGAAGGCTTTAGGATTTTGAAACATAGAAAACAAATAAATGTTATGACGTGTAAAATAAACGAATAAGATATATTATCGATTTTGTACTTTTTGAAGGTCACTAAGAGGGCATTGACATTCTAAATCAAATTTTCAAATCACGCACAATATAATTTGTAATACAATGTAAATAATAATAATAATAATTTACAATAAAATATGATAAATTATATATTGTTATAAATAGGCTGCAAAACTGATGAATAATAAAAAAAATCAAGACTTAAAACAGTAATACAGAATAGGGAGCAATTAAACTGATATTTTGTTGAACTGATATTAAACTGATAGGTAAAACTGATCACCAGTCAAGTTATTCTTAAGACAAGAGCTGAGCAATAGTTACTTACTAAACTATTTAGTTGCTGAGCGCATTCATTATAAGAAGCTCCTAAATGATTCCTCCTAGTTTCAAATGACACAAGCTGCTTATAGTCTCAAACCCCACAGGCTGCTGCAACACTCTGACTCAACCTTGAGTGACTATAGATTAAACATGTGCAGACAAGAGAGAGAGAGGGGGTGGGGGAGGAAAATACTAAGTGATTATTTTCGATGATTACTTAAAAAAATCTAATTTAGTCCACATAATTTTAAAACAATCTAATTTATTGCCATAACTCATCTTAATCACTTACAAATGTAGTCAAATGTTATTAAATATGTCATTGCAGTTTGTGCATAATAAAAGATGTCTGAGGTATTTCAGTAGAGGGAGCTCTTCACAATACAATAAATAGCACACGACTGAAACTATCCACTTCAATCAAGCAGTGCTTATATCAAGACCGAGCCTGGCCTGAAAACATTGAGGTGTCCGACAAATCAAGGACAAGAAGTAGAAGAACAAACACTTCTCTTGTGTTTATACAAACAGTGTTTATGAGAAGGGGTAGACATGCTACAGACATTGTTTCACAATCTTTAAATCTGGTAGGTGGGCCGGTGACAGGGTGACGTTCTTTGTGATTGAAACGCATTCATTTCTTTGGGTGAAAAGCAATGAAGGGGGAGGGGGTTTCTGGCATATGACTTTGAACCCAGTTCATGTCAAGCTTCAGGCAGTCTGGTGCTGAACTGATACATGTCATACTAAAACCTGAAAACCTGGAGGCACAGCAGAGGGGACTGACTGTTGACCTAAAAGTTTGGAAATGCTTTTACTTCTATACCTCGTAACCTCTGTGACCTTGCAAATAATACACACCCGGTGTTAAACTTGCGGGTGTGCTTATTCAACAGTCTGGTTAATAGCACGGTTTGAAGGCAAAAAAACGTGAGGTATTACATATACAATGGGGCTAAAAGTCTGGGTTCACCTGTCAAACTGTGTCTGCTTTGCATTTTTCTACTTAAACTTTCTTCATTGCAAATGATATTGTCAGTAGAAGAAAAAACATGTGAGCTACAAATTGGTCACAAATGTGATCAGTGCAGACAAAGTGCAGACATAAAAATATAGTAATAATTTTTAAAATCTTTAATATTTTATTCTATGAATCGTAACATTACATAACAAAACAGTCATAGCACCATTTCCTTGTTTTTCAAATTTCATAATCTCATTTTAATTCCAGGTTTAAATTAGATTTTAATTTAAATGTGGACTTTTGAATTGCATTGTATTACATACTTTAAGTGAGTCTATAATAGTAAGGTCACCTATAACCTCAAAACATACTGAATATATGTAATTCAGAGGGGTTGTAACTTAAGATACTCCTGATTTTTTATTTCATATACATCATTTCATCTATTATTTATCATTTGACTGCAAGCTGATTTGAATTATGGTGGTTTATAGAATTTGTTGTAAATGAGCTGTGTTCTTGAGAAAATGGTGTGATGTATTATTTTCCAATAATTGTCAAAACCATTATTATCATCACAATGAGAATGAGTACAAAAAGTTGGTGAAATAAATAATTTTGAAGGTAACAATCACCATCTGTGCTAACAAACCACTAATTAACAAGCATCAATACAGGGAAAAAATCCCATGACAACAGAATCGATGTGAAGAACCTTCCTTATTGTTTGTGACACTGATAGTGTGTGTGGACATGTGCATATGTGTGTGTGTGCCCTGGGTCCTAGAGCTCCAGGGAAACCGCTGGGCTTAATGTGCCTGTGTGTGTGTGTGTGTATGTGTGCTTGTGCGAATGTGAGTAAGAAGCACAGGCGCAAAGGAGCAAGAGTTAATTAGAGAACAGCACGACTGGTCACGCTGGCACTGGTCCAAACGGGCAGACTGCCAGTGCTGCTTCCATTCCATTACACATACACACTAACATACACACACAGACACACATCCTCACGACGGTGCAGCGAACTCAGCTGACATAATGAGATGTGTAAGCTAATATGAAGAGCTGATCTGTTGTCTTTTCTTGATGGAGTTCCTCCTAATGGGATTTGCCTGGGTGCTTGAGCTGACGGACTGGATTAAGTGGCAGTGAGTTGAGCATGTGCTGCCAGAGCTAACTGTTATTTTACGGGGGCAGAACTGTGCAGGGTGCCCCTTTAACTCCCATTGTGGGAGGTGTGAGAACAGCCTCTTTAGCAATCAGCGTGGAGCTATGCCCAGACTCAATCAGACTGCTACTGTGGTCGGCACTGCCGTGGAGATATATATATTTAAAATAATAATGTGTCATTTCATATTGTTCATTATTAAATATTCTTTGGACTGTCAATGAATTATAATTGTTTTGTTCTTAATTACATGCTATGTTGATTAATGAATCAAGTTATTTTTAAAATAATTTTTTTACATTAAATTAATAAAAATATTTTTATCAAAATAATTTTCACACATTCATTCATGCATACAGACACACACTGAGAAAACATAATTATTTAAATGTAATGCAATGTAAGGACAAGAAAAGCATTGCTTAGACAGCACAGAAAGTGAATTTAAGTCAATATATTGTTTGTTTTATTTATGTCTAAATCATTTAACATACATATATCCTTGGCCTACAGGCCACAGCGATCCATTTGGCAGTCAAGTTTGTTGTAAATCTGATCATTCAGATTCATTCTGGAATTGTACGAAATTAAATTGATATATAAAATTAAAACCAAGATTGATTATTTGAGAATCTGAATTGACAAACAAAATCTGTAATGTTATTTTGACTTCTAATTATTAAGCTAAATGTAATGTAAAACAAGGTAATTTTAATGTATTAAATCAATTGATTTGCAATCCCAAAAACCAGCAGTTACATTCCTAAGGGAGGACTTAAAAAAGCTCTCTGACATCCTAACACACATGAATCATGCTAAACATGGCAACCAAAAACGCTCTAGTTTTGGTCCTTTATCTTTTAAAGGCTCTTTTGATTTAAAGGCTGTCTGCTGTCCACTGGTGAACAGTTATCTCCCTAAAGCCTGCACAGAACTGTAGCATGTGTGGATCAAAGTCAGGAATGGCAGTCATGTATCCTGACATGTATAGCTGATATCTGGGGATGCCATCAGCCCCTTTCTTTTCCTAGTGAAGGTTCCAACTTTATTACATTATTTATTTAATTTATTGACACTTGAGATGTGCCTCAGATAAATCAGGGCAAATTTTCTTGCTACTGAAACAACATAATGACATATGCACATAGATTTATTTAACTGGACAAATGTTGTCAAAGTTTACCACTATCTTTACTGCTGGCATACAGTTTTAATCCGGCATGATTTATAGTCACGTAGTCAAGTGCCTAAAATGTTGGTATTGAAGAAAAAGGATGGATATTGGGGCTTCAAATGATTCATCACAAAATAAACTTTTATTTTCATTAATCTTCTTATATTGTCTTCTTATCCGCATTCCTATAAGACCATATATATGGCAGTACCCCCAAAAGGTTCATTCACAGACCCGGCAGTACCTTAAGCTGCAATTATCGTTTGAGGGTTCAGAAATACACTTTAAATGCTTTGTTTGTGAGAGTTTTTTTAGAATCTTAAGATGAAGGAAGATGTATAAAAACAACTGAATGAGGTCTTTTTCTAGTCCTTGCATCTGTTGTTTTACTGACATCTGGTTCTGATAATTTGACTTCTAACTTTTCAACTGCATTGTGGTTTGACATGAAGGAAATTCACTGAGCCACAGTTTGACCTCATTCATTCAGGGGTAGAGAAAGAATAAAGGGAAAAGGGAAATTGTGGATTGTTTGACAGAATTTAAGGCACTTTAATGGGGAGACCTCATAGTGTAATTAAGGGATTAGAAAAAACTGCTCCCGCTCACAATTAGGTTTTTAATTGCACATGAAAAAGGCAGCAAATCTTAATGGTAACTCAAGCATAGCCCTATGAATTATACATCATCTGATCAGTACAGTTTCTTGCTTGTTTTCCATCAATAATTTAATGTAACAGCATGTTTCCATCCTTCACTGGTTTCTCTTGTCTGGTGGCAGTGTGCTGGTCCCAGATTACAGTGTGGGATGTTTGATCCTTACACTAAAAAGCTAAATTATGCCAAACATACTTCAAGAAGAGAGGGTGAGAATGACAAACTTGTCATTCACTTTCGTAAAAAAAAAAAACTCTGTAAAGTTTACTGGACACTAAATTATTGTTGATTTAATATTTACCAGTCCCTAAATGTCACATACAAAAATAAAATTGTGGTTGAGTTAATTTTTTAAAAATGCTTCTGTATAAATTGATTAATTCCTTTTAACAGAAAATACAATAGTTAGAAGTCCTGATTGAGAGAAGAATTACAAAATCAGGCCATCCAGCATTGAATGAAAATATCAATATTGTATTCATATTAATTTATATTTTAGTGTGTATTTGCTTTTGATGCATTTTTTGTATTTTTTAATATTGTTGCATTTGTTTTTCCCACTGCCAATTTTTGTCTTCATTACACTTTTAGTAAACAATGCTTATCTTGGTGCTTCATAACATTTATCATGTTATACATACATGTCATGTATCATAGAAGTCATACAGATCATAAATCACACAGGGGCGATGGTCACCTTCTTAGCCAAATCTATTAAAAGTAAGTAAATAGGGCTCTGTATTACTAGGTCATAAAATCTATAGTGATGACATAGGTGCAGCTGATAAAGCTTTATGATACAAAATAAAATCCCAATACTGAATGTAAAATACACCCTCAATATACATTGCATTATCCTTATTACTGATTAACTATCTAAAGCAATAAAAGATTCTGTTGAAATTATGGCAATACCACAATCATAGTTTTGTGGTTAATGTCAGACTTTGCCTGATTGTCTAACTAGTTGAAATGAACTAATATTTGTTTTGTAGGGATTTTAGAGTGGAGTGTACGTGCTTTAAATGACACGCCCACAAAAAATAATCATCCAAAGCATGTCACACAAAACTGATTCTTGATATGACAAGCTTTAATCTGATTGGATGGCTTCATACAACTTTATACAAGGGAATTTTTAAGTTGTGTTTGAGGCACTTATTACTTTGTTAGTAGTAAGAAATTATATACAATCAAAACTGTAGATTCTGTGAGGTTTCTCTATTAAATAAACAGTACTTCTTTTGGGCAGACACAAATTCTGATAACAAAGTTTACACACATTTCTAGGGTGTTTTCTATAAAACTGTTTGCATACCCTGCCACACAATTATTTGAATGAATTGGCCAATACTATGGTGTCATCTGGATTTAGATTTGCCCACCCCTAAACAATACGTAAATACAAAACAAGCTGTGGTCACTTTACATGTTGGCAAGAAGCCCTTCCTGCCTAAGTGGGCGGTCTTGCTGCAACGTGGACCAGACTTAATTCTATAAATCAAAGGTTTGTCTATGTGAGACAAAGTGTATTCCTGATTGATGCAGCTCTCATTTCAATGCCTTTGGCTACAGCAGCAGCAGTAAGTGAGGAGCTCAGCTTAGCAACAGCAGAGTTTTGTCATGTTTACCACTGCCACTATCAAAGATTAAATCTTTGACAGAGTTGGCAATACCTGTCTACCCATGACATCAATCTTTTATACAAAGCGTTGTTAATACGATGCTAATGAATACTATGACCCTACACTGGTGTACTGCAAAATCTCAGTGAAAAGAAAAACCTCCAAACATGTACAAACACACATTTTTTGATCGAGAGTCTCTTTTTATAAACCAACATAATTTGCAATTTAACAGTATGAAAGCACTTTCTGCTCATGCATGCACTTGTCTGAAAGGGGTGTATGAACTATGCCTGGAAAGGTCAAAAGTTAGAGAAGACCTCTCGTACTTTTTTCTAGTGTTGCCTTTAGTTGTTACACAATGCCCCAGCCCTATTATTAACAGCTTTCCCTTCATCTCCACTCCTTCAAAGCTACAAACCCTCTGGCTCTATAATACAGATTCAATCATACACTAAATCATTTAGCCAAATCTGTTCATTTAGTCTTTCAGTCTTTTATCATGGGAGATATAATTTCTGTGTTTTCCATTGTAATTACCAACAAAACAGACCTTTTGCACGTCAATTCTCGCCGCTCCCTCACAATTAATCACAAACCATGCTAATGTATTACATGCTATTATAAAACCAGGTATGACAACATAAAATTCCACCTGTCTCCCATTATCTATATTAATGGGACATGTAAGCTTTTATAGATAAGTAAGCATCTACGCATTTAATCCAACTGAGTTCATTTTATTCAATCTGCCCCTTTAGATGGGCTACAGAATGTCTTCTGAACACAATATATGTGACAAATGTGCTGGGTGTGTGTTTGATTGATGGCGTTCACTCCCATAAGTTTTCTTTGCATGAACAAGAACTGTTGATAGTTGTCATGCTTTCAGATGAAATGGCTCATAAGACATCAGGATGTTTGATGAAGAACCAGAAATCACAGGTTGTGACTTTGTTGGAATGATAATACAATGACAAACACTGTCCCATATGCCAAAAATAACATGATACGCTCTTTATGACTCACACATAAAAAGACATCACATTTACAACAAATCAAGTTTAAGAAGAAAACAAAATAACCTTAAATCCAATGCTATTTGTTTAACATTAAATAAAAAAGGACCATTTCCTCTTTTAGGTTTTAAAAAGACGCCGCTTACAAACTTTCGCTAGTGTGCTAGTTATTATTTATCTCTAAAAAAGTAATATTTCAAATTGATATTACAATCGAAACTGTAAAATTACCCAGTCTCTAAAGAGCAATTTCAGTCTCTTTTGCCCTTTTAATTTGAATTGTTATTCCACAGTTCATTAGATTTAGAGCTAACTAGAATTCTATAAAACCAAACAATAAGAAAAACCTAAACCAAACGGAAGAAGATCAAATACAGCTGCTGTATTTACACAGTCTACAAATACAACAGCTACAATAACCAACCTCAAACTCTGTTTAATGAATACTACAATAAAAGTCATGCTCATGATCAAATTTATGGCACGTTATACTTATATTTTACATGTTTACGATAACCTGGGATAAATTTAACAAAAACAGATAACGAACCTATGGATGCAAACTCATGAGAAACTATAACATATGGATTAGCATTTAAACACTAATCGATAATCACATCATTATGCTGTAGCAGTGACCCACACAGCATAAACATAAAGGGGCTGCTGACATACAGAGTCTACGACTGATATATTGATCCCTCCCTCAATCATTAATTTATGGAAAAATAGACTCAGCATAGCCTTGTAAAATGAAACCCTTTAGCTCTGAGATAAAGCCTGGGCTGTTTTTCTGGAGCTGATGGGAAGTGGAAAGGCTATGTAGTGATAATAATGTCATCTACTAGAAGCTACGTGGCCTTCAAGGTCTTCAAAGGAAATAAAGAGTGAGTATGTGCGTGGGATGGGGGAGCTTTGTGATCTCTAACGCAGGCATGACAAGAAGAGAAGCTACATCTCTGGCCTTCACCTGTGTCAGAGCCGAGATGAGGGTCAGCCATGATTTATGCAATAAACTAATGAGGATGCAAGAAGTCCTTCTGCTGTGTGCATCTGTAGAAGTTAGAGTCACATAGGCTTGTATGAATTTCATAGGGCCATTATAACAAATAAAATTAAATACAATTATTATATTAAATTATAATACATATTTTACTTTAATGTACTTGTTTGACTCTGCTTTTATGTAACTACTAATAAGAACTATTGTTTAGAAAACATAATGATTGATTGATTTGCATTATGATCTGCATGAGCAAACAAGCACAGTATGATCGCCTGACAGAAACAGGCAACGCCCATCCACTATATTCTCTGACACCACCAGAAAACAATGCAGAGAATGTCTGTGTGTAATTTTGCCACAGTGCACATTTAGACACCGATCATACATCTGATAAGAACACAGCTGCAACTATAGAAAACATTACGGAACGTTCGGCTCAAGTATGAGAAACAGTCTTTATGCATTTGCATCAATACGTTAAGTTTAATTTTGGAGATCACAGTGCTGTAAGCTCATATGAGCTTGAATCTCTGTGGCAGTTTCCCACACCATCCTGTCATTAAGCATTTTCGGCCCCTCATCATTTCTTTCGTCCAGTGACTGGGGCCCCTCCTCCATCCTGTTGTAATTGTGTGATGTTTACCCTCCGAGCCCAGGGCCACGTCTCTAATTATCCCCACATGAAAACTGGAATGTCCAGCACTGTCATTAAAAATAGAGCCAATGCCCAGGGCCCTGCTAGCAGCAAAAACAGGTGTGATCATTATAACCAAATCCTGTTAATTCTTCTATTTAAATTTACACATTATTAGTGAGTCAAATAAATAAACTAGCTAAACCGAAAATCCCTCTCTATAAATTTGTAATGTTTTCAGTTTTGTGATGCTAGCACGCTATATATTCAGTTTTGCTGTACAACGGATGAGAGCTGATGCTACCTGAGGTCAATTAGGCCTACGCATGCTGCGTGTGGCTAATGAAGCGGGCAAATGTTTAATCATTGCATACAACACAAATGGCAGAATGGGGCCACGTCCAGAGAACAGTGCAAATGCAGCCTCAGCAAGAACACTCAATGGCCGAAACAATGAGGCTGTTCGGCCATGGTCGCATGGAAGCTGCTCCATATTTCAGTTTTGCTGATGCACAGGGTTTAGGTCTGATTCACACGGGCCCCTCAGAGCTGGATCTGCCTTTCAGTGTATATCATGGGTTCTGTCCCCTGTAAAAGGCTTAGATGCCTAAAGTGTAGTTTTACTCTGAATATATCATTGTGCTTAAAGACTCTGACTTTCTGACTGAAGAAAACCTTTCTAAATGTAATTTAATAAACTGTTTATTTAATGATTCAAGCTGGGAATGGAACATATGTAATATGACTGACCAACACAGTTTTATAAGATAACAAAACTACTTGATTAATAGACATACAATTTAATAATAATTCCCATAAATCTATTTACTCAAAACCTAGTGACTGTACTGACAAAAATCTAAAACTCTGGACTGTGACTGTACTGACGAAGCTAAAATCACTATTCATTAGTTTGGTGACTCATTGTAAGCAAGATATTACAAACAGTATTATATCAAAAACATTTCCTGTTTATGGTGGCCTTCTAATCATTGCATTTCATAAATATATACAAGACTCACCACTTAGAGCCTAAACTGCATTTTAAATTAAAACCTGTTCCTGTTGTTGTTCTGAATGACTAACTTGAACAGGCACAAAGAACACCCGGACAGAATTAAAATGTTAATCAGTGTCCGAGATTCAACAATTAAGCATTTGATATTGTGATGTCACTTCACGCTAGCCGCCTGTAAAGAATGCAGGCTGTGCTTAATGTTCTCCGCTAATTCTGTTTCCCCCTGAAACGCTTCCTGTCCTGAATGAATGTGTTGGGACAAAAGCAAAAGTTAACGCTAAATGAAAAGCATGTGATGTCTGGACATGTGTGGAAAATGCATAGTTAGTGTTAATGGCTTTCCGAGAATACAGAGGATGTTAAAACACGCTCATGACCTCACATTAAAGATCTTTCTGCATTGTACAAAACTTCTTAAAAACTTTAAACCTTTTAAAAAATATAAAAGATACTGACGAAACCTGCATTAATGCAAAAAGGCTTCCTGCTTTATAAAAGGCCCTTTGTTAACAGACCTCAACAAAAGTACACAATTGTATTTTTGCTTTATTCTCAGTTTGTATACTCAGTCCATGCGGACAGAATGGACGGGCAGCAAATCACGTACGCAAAGAACATTTGCTTATGTTGCAAATTAAATTAAAAGATTATTCCGAGGTCGTGCCTGAGAGAGAGAATAAACACTTCAATTCTGCGGTCTCCTCTTTTGATTACTCAGTCTCATTATGTAGCAACTGAGAAGATTAAGTGAGAAACCACTGTGATATGTTTTTAAACATTTATGTTGACAAGCATTCCAGTCATGTGAAACCATGATAACGGCAATTATAAATAACCGTTACAAAATGAAGAAGTGGGCGAGTAAGTGTCATTGCAGCTATGGGTACATCACATGGTTGAGATGATAAGGGTGCAGAAGTTATGACCAAATTGGCATCTTTCTTACAATAGGTGTTAACAGATAGACATTTTTTTTTATTGGTGACATGAACGATAACATGATCCATGGCAGGGTTTCTTCAAAAATGCAAGAGAAAGCAAGTATTTTTGTCCCTAAGCTGTAGGGGCATTTCAAGTACAAAGCATAATGCAATAAGACTGCAATGTAAACACAAATAAATGTATATAAATGTAACACAAATAATACATGTATACTGCTGCAATTGTACAGTACTAATAAAAAAGGTTGAAATAATGTTATGAAGCCAACATATAAACAACCATGAGTCTGTACCATGCAGTCCAGGAGCCACCCATCCCCCCAAAAAGAGACCTAACACGTCATATGTCTATATGAAACACCAACAGAGCAGACGTAGTAGATTTCAACTCTGTAACACTTCAACGGGGCCCCGCTCATATAGTATAAATACTTCAGGGACAGAGCCCCAATGAAGACAATGTTCAATGGCCTGTGAGGCCCTGCTTTGGGCCCCTGCTAGCAGAACTTTGACGGAATGTAGTTGCTTATGTTTAATGAGAAAAAAAAAACTTTTGAGCAGAATAACAAAAACACTAGTGAATCACAAAAAAATCACCTACTGCATATCTAACATAACAGTTCCCATCACATACATTCTTTTTGCAAAAGAGTTGACTATACAACTATTATCTTATTGTCATGCACAACCCTGTTAGATATTGTACTGTATAAATATTAAATATATAAATAACTATATATACAACTACAAACTACAACAACACCATGCTCAATAATGTAAATCCATAAACAACATTGCCAACATCAACATTCATCATTCAGCATAAATTTGAACATAAACCTGTCCCCGGAGTAAATGTCAGAGAGTACGTCCTGCTTCACTAATGTTTTAATGAAATTTATACTAATGACAGGCCAGACCATCAAAGATAATTCACTGCTACTTAAACCCAATGACTGTAGACACAAAACTTTCCACCTGCTGTACATATATATGTACTTCATTCAGTCTCCACCCACATTTATTCTTTTAGATTCACATGCAGTGGAGCTCTATTGAGTTAAAATTCTTTTATTGTCCAAATATTATGTTTCTTGAAATGCATTTACTAAGAATTAATATCCAAACAAATGAGAATTCGCTGCCACACATCTGTAGTTTCCATTTAAAAACTCTTTCACCCCTTCAACTCAGTATAAAAGTCAACAGCCCATTGTGAGAGGCCATTTCATGCTCAGACTTTGCTATAACTTGTCTAATGTTTTAACTCTTAAATCCAGAGGCTGGTTTAATGTGCAGTGATAAAATATTCATTCATGTGCTTCATACAGACCATTAAACATTAAAAAACAAAAACACTGCATATCTTTATTTGAAGTGCACAGTGACCTTAGCTTTACCTAACAAAAGCCATAATTTATACTCAAATATTAACTTTGGCTCAGCATAATTAAGACTTTAATCACATTATGCATTTATTAAATGGAAATGCACAAAACAAGCAGAACTTTCATTTGGTACTATTGGCCTAATACAACAAATAGGTCTTCCTGCTTTGTGAGTCAGGTCTTTGAATAACAAATTGAAAGCCACGTTTTTATTTTAATGCCACACAAAAATATCAGGGATTGGCTTCAGACAGTGACACGCCTATGTATGCCATAAAAATTACATAGATTATCTTATCAAATTAAAAATAAAATATTTTTAATTTAATTATTCTGTAATTATTAAATATGAAGCACATTTCATACATATTTTAAAGGGTTTTTTTATTTACAACCGAGAGAAAGCGTATAAATAACAGTAATAGTTAAAGTAAAATTTGCTTAAGTAAAAGCATATTACATTTAAAGTTTATTTAAATACCATTCTTGGACCATAGGACAGAACCCATATAATATTACTATTATAGTATAATAATGTAATAATTATGTATTATAATACATAATCAGTCTACTAGATCATGAGTATCCTCACTGTAAGCCGTCCAGTTAAAAAATAGACATGAAGCAGCATTATAAAAACCCTCTATAAACCCAGTAACTTTATTACTCATCAGGTCCAGAGGAAGAAAAGTTCTACAGTGAATGTATAGTAAGTCTCAAAGCACTGCATACTGTGCTATTAGCCGAGTACTAATGACAGTAAAGCTCTAGGTGTTGTGCATTTCAGTGACAAATGTTTGAATTTCAGAATGGCTAAATTGAGAAACGCATCATTATAAAACATCAGGATCAGTTCTCACGATACATTCTGTTCTCAGGGTAGCCTTACATCATTACCTGATAAGAAACAGTTTTTTTTTTCTATGCCTGCAGCCTTACAATTTTATCTGAAAGGAACTCTGTATGACCTTAACATTCAAATTAATTTTAATTTTCCTTGACAGGAGCTGCAATCATACATAGGACATAAAGTGAAATGACGATGAATAAAAGAAAAAATGGTGTAGATGCTATGTGTATTCCGGTAGTTCTAGTTGAATGATGAACACTAGTCTAACACTATCATCCAACAATCAAGCACAGTCTTTTACGTCTTTACGATTTTTAATATAATAACGTTTTGATTGAATGCGGCTAATTTACAGTATAAACTTTTGCATGCATATAAAAATTCAGTCTTCTGTGAAAAATGTAAACTTCTTAACTCGCTTTTGAATATTTACTCGCTTTTTGAACATGCTTTAAATTATTTTTCTACAGTCAAGTTCTGTCTTGCTCACACTGATACATAATGTTTCAAACATACAGCGACAATGTAGGTGTATTACCCAACCATTTAACCAAATTATTTAACATTTAACCAAATGCATTAATATTTTTACATCAGCCACCAAATAATGGGTCAGATGTAGAACATTTAATGAAGCTTAACTGATAAACGATTTTACAAACTGTATCAGTTTGTATAACTGTTTACAAAATTTTATATGAAATGTTTTTATTTAACATTTAGGGTACTGAAGAATATGATTAGAATTATAGTTCCCATAATTCCAATATAATTCCTTTGAAGGAACTCAAACTGTACGCATTGCTATAATTCCTTTGAAGGAACTCAAAGTATACTCATTGCTATGGCTGGAAATGTTTTAACATTGTGGTTTATGATCAGTGCTCTGTGCTTCTAAACTATTTACCATTCATGTCTACACAGGAAAAGCTGGACATACGAATTCCTTATCAGCAAGCCCAGATAATGCGTTCTGTGGCTGTGCAGACGATGGAAACCAGTCAATATCCGTCTGTCAGCGCTGGAATGTGAGCAACAGTAATTTACTTGAGTCTATAGGACTATGTTAGCCATGTTAGCTAGAGCAACAATGAAGTACTAGTGCAAAGTTCCTTCACCTAAACACTTCCATAACGATAGACTTTATTATGATACATCTAATTTGATGGGCTTCTCAATGGAAACTAAGCTCTGTGTGCACATAATACAGAAGTTTAGGAAGGCAGTTCAACACATAAGAGTTCAAAAACAATGCACAACAGGCTATTTATTGCCTTTAAAAAAGCAATATGTGCATCTTTCTGCAGATGTTGAAAGATAAGTTCTCAAATGAGATTCAATGGTGTCACATACATGAATTGGACCTACTGCAAACATAGGATGTAAATTGAAGCTACAGGATGGGACCGTGGCTAATTGCATGGCTTTAAAAAGCCATAGCAACAATCCCAATCCACTATTTGGTCCCATTTCTCCAAGAGCCACACCCACATGCAGACAAGTCAAATGTTGCCTGCTAGAACCATAAACATGCCCCACATGCTTGATTGCTTCTCAGTGAATTCTTAACTTAGCAGTGATAATGGAGGTGTCTAGTCTGAAGGGGTGGGGGTGGGGTTGTGTTTTTATATGTTGGTGGGGGCTTTTTGAAAGGAAAAAGAAGAAATTCGATCAAACCATTGGTCTTTATTTCATGGCTTTGAAGTCTACGGTTCAACTGTTAAACGGTAAAGCTTAAAGCAATTTCTTTTGAGCATCAACTTCATTTAATGAAGACTTATGATGGCTGCAAAAATGCCATGAACTCTGACCTTCTATAGACCCTTAGATTAAAAACACTACATCTGGATCTTGTAAAAGTACCTCTATGTAGAAAAAATACAAACAACAACAGGAGACTGTGAGGAGGTCACGGTTTTGAAATTAATACTGCCGAAAAATGATAATAACTCGACACGTCATAAAATGCTTTCTGAAGTTTTTATAGATACCTGAACACCATCAAAAAAATTTGAAGCTTCCACTCAAAACCCAGAAACACTCAGGTCTTCTTCTCTGTCTGGCTCAGGAGGCTGCTTGTTTGAACATGCTCTCACAGCTCCTTATTAGAACACAATAAAAGACAGGAAAGGAATGGGAGGCCTCCCCTCACCCAGAAGAACACTGAAAGGTCTGGAGATGGAGACCAGATAATTAGGTCTTGGTCTTTGATGCTCCACCAAAAAGCAAAAGGTGAGTTACCGGTTCATTTGTAACACAAAAGTTGGCAGGGCAATGCAGGTTAGAGTACAGCAAGGGTAGAACAACAAAATGAATGGTCATTTAACTGCATCCCATTGAGGGCCTGACACTGAAACTTCTGGCATGTAAAGGTTAAAGAAGTCCACTCTTCTTAGGTATTACTCTGTGGTTTAGATGGTGTCATCAGCCCACAGCTTCTGCTACTGCCAACCAACTCCTCTCTGCCACGGCCAAAAGACTTATTCAGAAATACAATGACAAAGCACACAGTTCACACGCATGTGGTGTACACTATAGGAAAGTATGATTAGGGAGGCTAATAATTTGATTATTCCCTGCATACATAAAATGAAAGTAATATAATAATGCCTTCGAAAGAATTTAATATTGATTAAATAGGTTGCAAAGTGATGAGCATAAAACAACACAGGATTTTAAAATAAATCCTGCTAGTCCTGCGTAGAATTAGATTATAGACCCACATCATTTCATGTAAGGGCCTCAGGAGTGACTTTAAGACCTGTGAAGTTGGGGCCCTAAAATTTGTGTGTAAATCCAATAAATGTCAAAGCCATAATTAAGAAAATGTGCAGTGCTTTTCTACGCCACATCCTTTACTGGAAATCCAGTTTTTACTAGTATAGTGTCTGACGTCTTTGAAATATGCAAACGTATCAGAAAATTCATCCAAATCCAAAAGCAGACAAACAAATCTGTGAAGCAGGAATGCAAACTGACAGGCATGCAAACAAATCACAAAACACCAAAGCAAATCTGGAAAAAAACCTGACGTGACTCGTCAGTTCCGGCTCACACAAGTTTATCGTTCAAATTCCAACACATCAAGATATATAATTAACCACATTTCCATACATTCAGGACATACTTACACATACGTTTCTCTTAATGTTGTAACATTATAAAATTATAAAATAATTTTTCTCTAAAATACTGTTGACAATGGGAATTCATGATAACTGGAAAACATTTGTTTTTAATCTTTGCAATTTATTGTGCTTTTTAGAATTATGGAAAGCTGGTTTGTTGATATGTACTTGGATTAATGTGTGTTCTTTGTTTGCATGGTTTTACTATAAATTAAAAATACTACACTACAGCAAAAAAGTCAAAGAGAAAGTCCAAGTCCAAGCATTCACAGCCTTTTGAGAAAACTGAAGTTTGAACTTTGAAACAACGACAAAAACATTTGCAAGCCACCCCTTTATAGCGGCTCTCTTCACTTGCCTAAAGACAAAGACCAGCAATCCATAACCCTCCAGCCCCTCTGTGTCTCTGTATGTATTTACTCAGATGAACACCAAAGACTCAATGTTTTCCTTTTTTCTGTCTCTGCTGACAGGTCTTTCGACAAAAGGAGCCTGCCATGGTGGGAGGTCTACTGTGGTAAGTGGCTGCCCTCGCCTCTGTGCTGTCAGCCTTAGCGACATGGCCGCTCACCCCCTGACACCCGGGAATAATGATATTAGTGGAGGGTGGAGGAGACAGGACGTCAATGGGCAGATTTGTTCAATTTAACCCCTCTGACCTCCGTGCGGCCCTTCAATCTGTCAGCTGCACCCTTTCCTCTGTGCTAAGCAGCTACACAGGGTCAGGAACAGAGAAGGCAAAGGAAAGATGAAATTAGGACTTAAAGATTTTATAAACAATAAAACGTAAGAGAAATGGCACGAACAGGCAGGAATAAAGAATAGGAAAAGATATTGAATAAAATGACAAACAAAGAGATAAGGACAGACATATTAAGTGAAATGTCAATATCGCATAAAAACTGACGCTATTTACTTTCTAACTACACATTCTTGGTCATATTGGAAACGATAAGCGCATGCTGTCCAAACTTAATATTGTAAAACTGTAATATTTAATTAAATCTGTAATATAATAATAGAAATAATATTGAAATAATAGAAAATAATATTGTTCTTCCTCTGGTCACTTTTTCACTCTGGTTTTTTTTTTCACATTGGCCCTGCAGGCTATTGGATAATGTTAACCAGCAGAAAAATAACTATTTAGGTACTGTTTTAGCAAACTCATTTTTTATGTTGTTACATAACACATTTTTCCTAATTCAATCAATTCCTCTTGAATAAAATGTTTATATTTTTATATAACTGAATATCCAGTTTACTCTTAAATGTCACAATATGTTACAGATGTCAAAATAGTGTAGTAAATGAGTTGCGAATGGAATTTAACCTTGTAACTTCATCCCAACACTACAGTTATGAACAAGGCAAACAAACCTGCAAATTAGTTTCCTAACAGACTTACAGCTGTATTTGCTATAAGCATAAGAGGATTTGAAAACACAGAACAGAGAGGAAATTTTCTGTCTCCCACACACATACAGTACACACACTATTAGTGGATAAATGGGCTCTCTGGCTTCTCGGATAAAATATCAGCTGTGCGTCTGGCTCATGCTGTATCGTAACTTTCCTCTCCTTTCTTATGTACCTTGTTTCTACAACATGAATTTTGTGGCATGTCTCCAGACATCTGTAAGAGATTGTCTGCGTGTTACTACAGCGCCGTCAGCCAGCTGGAGCCAGGCCAACTAAACGCTGCCAGAAAAGTCAGCAGGGCCACGCGTGTGAACAAACAGTACGGGAAGAGGTCAGAGAAAGTGTTGTGTGACGCAGACCTTGGAAACAGAGTGGGATTCAGGAGCGGGAGGGGGGATGACAGAGACTCTCGGCACATGAGCCTGCTTTATTTCCCCCTTTATGATGGACGGCTCCTTCATACACAAGCAGCTGCAGCTGCTTTTGGAGAAGCTGAGCAAACATAACACTATTGAAGTGGACTGACTGAGATAACAGCCTGAAATAACAAGGAGCTCAGAATTACAGTTATCTCACCACTCCGGTCCACACTACTTACGGCCCAATCAATAGTTGTACTACATGAGTCAGGGCTCAACATTAAGGATGGCTCGATGGCCCAGGGCCACTGTAAGAGTGTTTTGGGCAAGATATGATAGAACTGTCCCTATGATGGAACAAGACAGTTTTATGAGGCTACTGCATATGAGGCGAGTGCCTCTGCTCTATGAGGCAAGTCCCTTGAGTTTATATATGCCTTAACTGTTGGGTTTGCGTAATGTACAGAACGTAGCTATCACAAATGTTTACAATTTATTTTTAAATGTACAAATAATATATATATATATATTATAGAGAGAGAATTTAGAGATACAAACAGTATATAGTTTCTAATTAATGTGTTCTAAAGACTTCAAGGTATCAGTGAACATCTTACAGCCTGATAATCAGTCCTTCAAAAAGTACTATGGAAAACGGTTAACAATGGAACATTAAAACAGTTACTCCATATTTTAATACTGTAAACATTTAACTCTTGACAACAACTTCTGGAAACCTAATATTGCAATCTGAAAATTTCAAATTGAGACAATATCTCATTACAATCTTCAGGTTATTAACAGGAACTGATTTCTTAATTCAGCACTCTAAGAACGGTAGTAAACTGGAATAGTCATTAGGTTTTCCCTTCCTGAACGGCATATGGCACTAATACTCCTGGGTCCATGAACAGTTAATCAACATGGTAGTATAACTCAAACCCTGCAGATAGAAATGCACATATCCGCCTCTAAACCAATATAAAGCTCCGTGAATAAATCATAGGTGACCAATGTGAGGCAGTTGGAAACTGTTCTCTCTATACAAATAAATAATGCAAAGCAACATGACCAGGCAGTAAAACCAAGAACCTCAATTTAAATCCAGACTCTTAGGTACATGTCCAAAAGATCAAGATGTCTTTGCATAATGACATTCTTTCAGAAAAGGAGATGACAGTAGATTAGATCTCTAACAGAAGCATGACCAACCAAACATGACCCAACTATCAATACCAACTTAATATATGTAAAGTTCATGATTTGCAAGTATTTTAGCATTTTTTGTACTAGGGAAATGGATGATATACTTATCTAATAGTTTATAGTTTTATTATTAAAACCAACAAAAGATATAGAGCTTTGTGTCACAGGTCTAATAAAGTGCTCTAAACATAGGAAGTTCTTATAAATCTTCAGGGACAACAAATAAATAACATTTTGAGGCTTTGGGGCTACAAACATCTCAGTGCAAGTAGTAAATGTAATTGCATTGTGCTATTTTGTGAAAAGTATCATCACATTGCTTCTCTTACAAGTCACTCGCTTTTCCAGTCCTCATTTACAATGGAGACTGCATTAAAAAGCCACAGGAACAAGGATTTAGCTTAGTATTTTTTTAGCTGTAGTGCACAAAGTAATTAAAGATGCTTGGTTAAGCCAGAAAGAGGCTGACAGAGGTGGCCGTTTTAACCTTTGTGATACATGCTCTGATTTACCTAGTGAACAGAGGGGACGGGCTAGATATGTAAATCTTTGATTTCAGTTGAAATGCCATCTTTACTTGCCCACGTACTGTAGGAAATTACATTATGTCAATACCAAGCATAGAGTTGGTGATACTGGTTTTATAGGAGTATCAACAAACTGTAGCTTCACTAGTATCTAGCTTTTTTTACGAGACCACCAGCAGTTCCCTTTACTTTCACCCAGTGTAGTGAAGTTGGATTGAAGCCAATACTAGCGAACAAAAATGGAGCAAGAGCCCTGAATAGTTCAGTGATGGATGAGCTCATGTTGACAGCTCTGTGCTATAAGGATTGTGTGTGTGTGTGTGTGACAGGGGGAGAAAGAAGGTGTGTGTTTTGTGTATGTTTGAATGTGCCAGGAGGCTGTAGTGTTTCCCACAGCTGTATGCCTGTGTGCATTGGAGGTAATGGGCTAAATCAGTGGTTCTCAACCTGGGGTTGAGAATCGCGGGAGTTTGTATTCTTTGAGGTCAAATATGGATGCAAAAAACTGTTCTCACACCAGAAAGTTTTCTCTTGCCACCAGTTGAAGGTTTGCTAGAAAAATCACAAAAAACAACCTGGTCTAATAAATAAAGAGGCCCCGTTTTTGTGCTTTGGGTTGGATATTATTCTTAAAACAAGCCTCTTAAAAACACCATATAAGATGAAAATTTGCATCATAACAAATATAAAAAATAATATTAATTATATTCTACAAAATTAAAAGGCTTAAAATAATTTAATATAAACTATTTACAGATTACTATGAATTGATTGATGAAATAAGAACAAATAATGACACTGAATAATAATTTAACAAAAAATAGTCTTCATTAAAGTTTAAGTATTTTTAGGTAAATATCTATGGATTGTATTGAATAATAATTTAACATTATTAAATAACTATGTTTGGGGGGGTTGATTTTCTTACATGGAGGGGCTTCACAACTAAATATTGAGAATTACTGGGCTATATCATATCAACAGCCCAGCTTCTGTCTGAGCTAACCTTTTATGGTCTTTGACAGCCAGGCTCAAGATGGCTACCATACCACATAGAGCTGCCTTTATTAACCAAATTTTCAAGCAGACTGCATTACATTAGCTAAACACCCAAAACAAACACTGTAACCAACATTCATACTTCAGTTTTGGTTTAAAAACTGCGGCTGAACTTTACCATTGTCCAAATATTATTTACACTATAGGTATTAGTATTACATATAGATACTACACACAGTTAACAAACCAATCTAAACCAGTTCCACACTATGAGCTGTCTAACCTTCTAATAACCTGTTTGTTTGGTTTAAAGGATTTGGAGTTTCATTTCAGTTTACGCAAAGCATATTGTTTGTATTGTCTGCTCTAACAGACACTTTTTATAAGTAGGCTACAGTGTATAACCTTAGGTCATGTCTTGTTTAGTTTAGCAGACCTTGTACGTGGATGAAATGTATGTATGTGGCAATGCATGTGTGCGTGTTTATAGTAACTGCATTCATACAATAATGCTGACATTAACGCCAGCCTAGCAGAGCAAAATATGACTAGGCACATGACTGTCTACACATCCAGACTAAAAATGAGTATTGCTCAACAGAGAGCATAGCAAATAAAAGACGCCCTCAACAAAATTCCAGGTCTAATTTGGTCACCAATAATATTTTAACTTTAATTTTAAGTTAAAATAATTTGGCAAATGAAATCTAACTTGAAAAAACTTTACATTTCTGCATTAAAATAGTCATAATAAATTGATTTAGATTTAGATGCTAAATCAATTGAATTGATTTAGATTTAGATTTTTCTATGCATTTCCTTTATGGGTATTTTATCATTCACAAGCACCTTCAGAAAGGCATGCTAGTCATCTAATTGCTATCTAGTTTCCAAATCTGTTCCCAACCCACTTCTGTGATAGTTTAACTTCGTTATAATAACCTAATTTATAAAACAGATGATCACGAAGCAGACCATAAATCAACAGACATATGGAGCAAGTCTTTAAATGGCAGGAAATCACTGGCTTCATCTCATCAATTCTTTTCACCTGTCACGATCACAAAGAGAGTACTGCACTGTCACATCACAGCATACTGGTGATGGGGCGGGGCCTAAATCAACCCATCCATTGTGGGCTTGTTCGCAACAAACCCCAGCTATACACAGAGAGTTAGAAGGATAAATGATTGAAGGAATAAGCCTAGTAATCCTGAGAGAAAGGAAGGGGGTTATGAAGGGATGGAAAACAAGGAGTGGGGAAAAAACAAGGGGGGGTCAGGCTATTAAATTTATGACTCAAAGTGCCACATCATCAGTGGGGGGATGCCATTTCCTGCCAGAGGAGGGGGGTCAAACCAGCATTGCAAAAGCAGATGGTGAAGATATCACCACAAATTATACCTTCAAACACAACTCAGCTATTACCTCCAATAATACAAATAAATTCCTACTTATGCAAAACAGGCATTGCAATAAATACAATTTAGTGTAGAAAGAATCACGTTTGTCTGGTGGTAAAATTGTGTTATTTAAGTGTTGGTAAAATCTCTCCTCACTAGGTCTATAACTTGTTTTTAACCTAAAAATGAATGCTAACCAAACCCGCTTTTCTGATTGTAAATATGCTGATATCAGTGGAATCATATCACACTCTAAAACTGAAATACTTATTATGTGTTAAAACCAATATTATCACAACTTCTTTAGCATATCTTATTCAGGCAAAAAGAAGAAGTGTAATTTACCACAGCTCTTATTTGCAGATATTGAAAACACCCATTATTGCTGATCTGTAATGTTCTATAATAAAACATCCGTTCTATTGTGTGTATTCTAATTCATAGTAGCTTAAGTGTGCACTTATTTTAATTGTCTTTTATAAATATCTTTTATCAAATCTTAAGCATTTCAGATGCGTTCACTTAGTAAGCTTTCAAATAAAGACCATCTGGATCTGATCCGGTGAACTGCAGTGGCCTGTCAAATTTACTGTTGATCATAAAACATTTGTCTAAGCAGATGATACACATCAGGAGCACAACATATAAGCCAACAAAATGACACTGATGGAAGAGGCCTTTAAGTAAGGGCTTTACGACACTGGCACTGAATTATTGAAGAGACCGAACATGAGTCTGGTCAGCTCAGAATATGTCACATTTTTGCTGCAGTCCACCAAGGACTGGAACACACAAGCTAGTCGAAAACACGTACTGAAGCTACGTGGAGACACAGTGAGTGGTGAGTGATGAGAGGTGAAAGGTGAGCACTATATATACATCTACACACAAACACAACACAAAAACGACAGACATCACACCTTCCTAAGGAGAGTATATTGTATTTTTACTATACTACAATATACTTTCATAGGTAATACACTAAACTACTGTGTATAGGTTTTCAAAAAGAAAGGGATTGTTCTACCGATCACCTTACGGACTAGTGTGTGCCATGACTGATCTTTTTTACTAACCCCTTTGATCTGCTTAATGATCAATGACCAAGTGAGGAATCTATGCACAGCAAGCCTGGTTTTATGGTGATGTGAGGGGGTGAGGTCTACAAATAGGTCAAAGGTCATCAGATTCTGCTTATGCTAAACAGAAACGAGGAGTCAGCAAGCCCATGTTAGATTTCACAGAGGCAAATGCTGATTAGAGAAGATCACGTTTCTCAGGGAGCCATCTTAAAGTGACAGTAACATATTTTCTTGATTATATATGGGGCTATAGCCTTTATGTTTCAGATCTGTCAACACATTAAGAATGAAACATTACCACTGCTAAAAATCATGGTGCAACAATATAAATGTCAAATTAAAAAAGTTAAATGGAACACAAATAAAAAATAGTAAGAGCATGAATAAGATTGTCTTTAGGAAAGCCATTATATGACCTGTACTATATAACCTCCAACACAGTAGACAATGTTAAAATATATATTTCAGACTTAATTGTGCAGCCAAGCCACTGTACAAACTACTTCCTCTCTGCTATGTTGTAAATTTTATTGGTCAGTGATAATTCCCTCAGGAGGGTCCAGATCCAGTGCACAAGCCTTATGGTTTCTTTAACACTAGAAAGAATTCAGCTACTACACCTAGGTGCTAACTCTGCCCCGAATTACAGAAGCCTTCGCTGGATTTTTCCTTTTTTCTTGAAAAGGGTCAGTATTGATCTTTCATCCCCCTTGTGAACGGCCTTGAATAATCCTTTTCCTTCTCGCTTCTTTCTACACAGTTTGTCATGGGCGCTGAGGGGGAGAGAATGGAATCAAGGAAGGAAAACAAATCCATTATCTTGTCAAAATTCTATTTAACTTCATTAGGCTCCATCCTAGGAGAAGTGGATAATGTCCTCAGCTGATAGCATTGGCTGCTTTGTAACAACGCGGTCAATCATGATTGAACATGTTCGACTTCAGCATCTTTATCGATACACAAAAATATTCATGGCTGTACTTTTATTTGTATACAGAAAAAATGATCCTACATTTCTGCAAGTCAAATTTCACTGCTCGTTTCATTAGCTAAAACAAATAAGCATTTAGCTAATGTCGTTTACATTTATTGAAAGACTGTGGGACAGAGGTAAACTATTTTATGTGTTGAGTCTTTGCTAGTTATGGTTCTGTGTCTGTTCCCCAATTTAAAGTGCTAGTTGGTTAAAGATAGACAGAACAAACCACGCCGAGGATGTTGAGCTCTCCTGGTCTGCTGTGGATCTATGGCATTACAAGATATATCTAGTTTGTATTGATTTAGTGAGGACTTCAATCAGAATTTACTGATTGCTTCTCTGTACCTCTTTGAGGGTGGAAGGGACCAGGATGATCTAGAGCATTACACGGATATGACTTTTTACTTCTATTAATCTAACTGTGTTCACCTATGTGTTCACACGTAACAGGACTGAGTACATATATATTTGTTTTTTTTTCTCAAGTTCAAATATTTTTAAAACTATATATATGCCCATTTAATAAAAAAGTCTACATATTTATGCATTTAATAGTTTGACAGTTAAAATCAAACACATTTTTTTCGGAAGTGAAATACTAAATATAGTACCATACAAGCAAGGAGAAGGACACCCATATCAAGTGTCCCTTCGAGCAACACAAGGCACAAAACTGCCGTTCCACTGACAACGCTGTCATTTAATACAAATACGAGAAACTGAGCTCTTAAATGAAATACAAACTGAAGTGCAATTGGCAAACACAGATGATACAAACATTCAATAGTCGCTATCGGAGGATTCCGATATTCTTTCTTAGGACTCTTACACAATAATGAAATCTTCCACAAATGGCTTGGACGAAAGCAGCCTATTCTATTTACTTTATTGTGCACTGAAGGTCAGAGTACACCTTTTTTTTGCTCTGCAGACAGTTGGCATTTGATTGGTTGAGCACAGTCTGTTGTTACCATAATTCACACAAAAGGCAACTAAATCACTATGGATACAGTAAATGTTGCTAGTTTTCTTTCCATTACTTTCTTTGACAACAAACAGAAGCATAATAAATGCTTCTTGTAGTTTAAAAATACATTTTCCAAGTCTTGTTTTGCACACTTAACAAAGAGCGATTAAAAAACTACATTCTCCAAAGACTAAAGTTTTTGTGGGCTACACTACCAAGTACCAAGTACCAAGTACCAAGAAAATCTTTAAAAAACGTACAATTAACTTAATAGTTACCATTTAATCATACATCTAAATTTAGATTTCTTATAAACAACATCTTGACATTCCCAGTAATAAATGACCTTGCTAAACCTTTTATTTTTTCAAACAGCATGCAAAACAATGTCATCCATGCTATAAGCAAACTGGAGGAAATCAAACCTTCCTGCTTCTGAGGACATGTGAGGAATTCTCTTTAGAGTAAAAACAGCAGAACTACAACGATCTAAGACAAATTTAAAAATACTCTCTCTGTTATTTCCCAAACCACATGTGTATAGTTAGCTGATGCATATTATGGCCATGGCATTTATTTTTAACGACATTAAGTTGTTAGGTTAAAATGCATATAAATGTTTTTTAAGAATGTGTGTATCTAAATGCTGTGACTGGTCATCGTTGCTTTCAAGTTTTCACAGTTTTATTAGTTCATTATAAATGGTAGTGTGACATATAAATGATTCAGAGTAAAAACCCATGTAGTCTATTAATTAATATGAGATCATAAAATCTGTATTCATAATAATTATAAGGACTGGAAAAATGTTGTTTAAAATAGTTTAGCATGTCAAACAGCAGTCAACTTTCCAAAAGTAGTGTAGCATGCAATGACCCGTAAATATTTTAGGTTACAGTCTGCTTTAACAACCAAACCAGACGGAAAGAACACAAACCCTCTGAGCAAGACCCAACACAAGCTTGTTTTCATTTCAAATATTTCATAGCTCCCCTCAGACCTGATAAATCATCTTTACAGCAGTAGGAAAGGAATTGGGTGCAGGGCAAAATCTGAAAATAAACAATCCCTGAGATCCAGAGGTCTCTGATGCTGTTTCAGCTATTAATTATGGCATGTTTCTCCTCTGCTCGGGCACCAGCAAGCAGAAGTCTTACTTTTTCCACCATCTTTTTATTGACCTTCAAATCTTTTAGCACAAAGGTGTGGAAGTCAGTGGAAGTCAATGACATCCATAACAACAGTGCTGAAATTGCTCTTCTTAAATGAGTGAAATGATCAACAGCTTCGAAACAAAGCTGCCCTGTGGATTATAGTAGAGACCGGCTGTTTTAATTGAGGTCTCTTTCATGAAGGTGGGGAATGTTGTATCACATGCCTGTGGAATTTAGGCTCTAATTGACCCCTGAATTCATTGCTGGCCATTAAAAACAAAGCGGTCCTTCTATGCTGCATGTGGGTTGTGAAGTATGTAGGGTACAGTACAGTCTGTTGAGTAGCACTTATTCATGAATTCAGTACAATGGATTAAACTGGACCTTGATAGTATCAAACTCTGGAGTTAGAACAGACCATCACTTTGTTTAATAACAACTCACATGTCTTTTCAAGTCGATGCTTTTGCTGCTGACTTAATTCGCACTCAGTAGGTCTATAAGATAAATGAATCTGGTTCCATCAAGTGGTTGCACATGGTTTAAAGTTAATGTTTATGTTCGCCATGCATCTGTTTTACATCTGCCTCGGTATCCTTTATGTACAGATCAAGATGGACAGACATAAATTAAGAATTAAAATTATTTTTTATTTTGTTAAGTGCTATCTTGTGGAATTTTCCTTCAGTACAAGCACAGGTTTGACAATTTAAGATCAAATACAATGTCATTATTATAAGGCTACTTTTATTAACTTTAAAAATATTAATTTGAAATGGTTGTAGCTGTGCTGCTACTTGTCTTTAGCACTGACAAAGCAGTTACACCAAAAATGTTTGCACACTGCACATTGCAAACCTTTCTAAATTATAAAATAACTGAACAAGAAAATTTCCATTTTCCTATTTTTATTGAAATGTGAGCTTTAATATTAATTTTGGATTAATCGTGTTTGTGTTTATGTACCTAAAACACTGAAAGACCATTTGGAGCTTGGACTAAGACTTGGCACAGATGTTGTTCATTATAATGTTAATTATCAATATAAAGTGAGTTTAAATAATAACCAAAAAATTATTTACAAGCAAGCATAAAGCGTTACATGCAGTTAAATTTATACACCTTCCCTACTAAACTCCCCTAAAGTTCTTTTTTTTTGCTGATGTCTTCAACATAATAAAGCTTTGCTTGTGTTTTTTGGATTCATGGTTTAGGAGAGCTCAGGCAAAGATAACACTATCATTTCATCTGTCTGAAAAAGGTGTTTTGTCTTTAACACTGTTGTCAAGACAGGCTTAAATTCTCTGGACTGTCACTACTGTTTGGGTGGAGGGGTTGTTACAAAGGGGCCCGGGGCCAGTTAAAGGGGGTGTAAGTGCAATTTGAACGAAGCAGAAGGAGAGCAAAAATGAGGAATGGGGGTTGGGGTGATTACTGACCTCCTGAATCATAGACGAAGAGCCACCAGCACAGAAAGCAGCGCTTGATTCTTTCAGCTTCCTCTCCGGCCCACTGCGATGGCCTGACTGAACACATGTCAAGGGTACAACTGAAATCACGAGGTACAAAGAACTACATTTGACTCATGCTAATGAACACTGCTGAAACAGACGGCATTTGTGTTGAACAAAATAAAGGTCACAATACACAACATTCTGGTGTTAGTTGCTTACGTCAGTGGAAGACAGTCCATCAAGCAAGTGAGTTGAATTAGCTATAATAATTGTATATTTGCATTCACATACAAAGACTTTCCTTTTTCCCTTCTTTTTATTTGCTCTTCTAACTTTTTCACCACTTCTCTTTACTTTATATTCACTTTACCCCCCATTTATTTCTGCCCTATTATCCAAAAACCTTTTGCACCTGTGGGATTAAGCAATAGGCTAATTTACAAATGTTACACCTGATCTTTAGACCTGCTTGTGTGCCTCTGAATCAGACTGAATGAGTCAGGCTGAGATTACATATAAATGATTCAACAGCTGAGGACCTGGGGAAAAGGGTGTTACTACTATAGCATTACAATTTAAACACAAACCAACAAAACTATGCCAGCAAACACAAAGATACAAGAAGCAGTTAGCTAGATAAATAAATGGTAACAATGCAGCTGAGCAAGAGTGCACAATCATCTAATCTAAAAACATGCAGAGCTATATAAAGTGAGATAAATGTCATGACTTAATGACAAATTCAAACACTTAAAGCAGCACCATCATTTGCATATTTAAAGTATCTTAAGGTTTTGGTTTTTCTGTCAAGACTGTATAGAATTTTTGCCTAGCTTGAACACAGCAATTAGGTAGTTTTTGCATTACCATTATTTGTACATTTATGGTGAATTGTCAAGTCCATTAATACCAAATTAACCAAGTGAAACGTATGACATCTAAGATGACCCTTGTGTAGCACAGTTAAATTGAGCCAAGAACTATATATCACATGCTAGCAGTATACTCAATATAAAAAATGCTGCAGTATTATTGCACCATATACATGCAATGTAAATAGTCAAAGGTTAGCTGACGTGTACAATAGGAGAATGTTTTTTACTGGCTCAGGTATTTCAAGATAATTCTGCAGTATAAAGGTTATATAGCAGACATTAACTTGACATCATATTTGCAGACTGTTACA
>JAZGTJ010001608.1:0-52963 GCA_036877575.1 Botia almorhae | reverse complement strand
GAGCTACAGGAAAGCTGTATATTTCAGAACCTGTCCATGCCTTTAAGACTTTCAAAACTGAGATTATGTTGTCACTGTGTTCACATTGCTTTTAATAGATAACTTTCATGAATATTATATGTGCATGTTGGTTGACCACAGGATGGGTGACTTTTTTGTCATGTGTAGTCTACATAATTTTAAAAACATTATTGACTTCCTTATGTGGAATTGTTTCTAACTGAGGATTAGTTTTTTTGTGCTGTCTCAATTTGTCAATTTTTGCTTGACATAAACAAATTAGAAACGTCTGTAGTAAAAAATGTCTGTAGGCATCTTATTTCCTACAATGCACATTAACTGAGAGTCACCAAATGAAGATGTGCTCGTCTTACATCTGTTGTTAGCCTGCAGATAAGATGTTCTGTCATGTTCCTTTTCTAGCTCTGTCTGGAGATCTGAGAAATCAAAACTCAAAGTCACATAAGCAGCAGAATTCCAATTCATTCGTAATGAAACACGGAAAACAAACCAAATACACCAACCATATTTTTTAAAAAGATAATCAATCTTTTAGGTCTTACCATTTATCTGAAATTCATGCGCTTTCATTTGTCCCTGGGCACTAGAAAGTGCCTCCATATATTCAAACTGGAGTGTAAGAATTCTAGAAACTAAAAGCAGCAAAATACTTTAAAAACAATATATGTATATGTTATGTGTTATATGTTATAGGTTACGATATGTTGTGTTATGTGTTATGTGTTATGTTATATGTTATAGGTTATGATATGTTATGTGTTATATGTTATATGTTATGTGTTATGTGTTATGTGTTATGTGTTATGTGTTATGTGTTATGTGTTATATGTTATGTCAAAATTATAATCTGTTTAAAATCTAAACATACTTAGCTCTTCTTTTTCCTTCAATTTGGCAATTTTGTCCATCATTTCTGTTTTTTTGGCATTAACTTCTTTTGTCTGTGCTACAAGATACAAATCAGTGGCGAGGCCATTAATTCCTCCTTTCACTCACACATCTGAATACACAGTGTGTAAGTGTTATTTTAAATATTGTTAGTACCGTTTATTTGCAGACGTGTATGTTTAAGAGCTAATAACTCAGCATTCAGGTCGAGTATCTCTTTCTCCACCGTTGTGATGTGTTTATCTGTGAATTCAAAACAGGAAGTGGAAATAATATGCTGCGGTTATCTGCCCCGCGTTTAACATTCATAATGGATATAATACCCCAAATACCCCAAATACTCAGACTCACCAATTTTTGCTGTTTCCTCTCTTGCCTCGTCTCTCTCCTCCTTCAGGTCATCCAGGAGGCTATTTTTGTACTGAAGTTTGTTCATAATCGCTGTTTAACACACATATCACAGATATAACATCACCTGCACCGCAACATGACACGGTAGTGTTGCGCTTGATCATTTATACATTATCTGCCTGAATGCACTCGCTGCATTCAGTATGTTGTTACAATCGACACTCACATTCAATCTGTGCCTCGGCCTTATATTTCTCAGAGACACGAGTCATGAGTGCCATCATTTCAATCTGCATTGAAACAATCTGCAAGACTAAAATAAAACAAACGGTGTTATTTTAGACATAAAAGTCATTCAGCTGTACCGGACTTTCAGAATCTTTAAATATTTCATTGACTGTCTTTCATAGATGAAGTATTTCTCATCCACTGTTCTCATTCTTATCAAACTCACCCTGGTTTGAAATTCCGTCTCGTTCACCTGGTTTCTTGATCTTGTTTTCCAGATATTTCTTTAATTCTGTAGATTAGATACAAATAGATACAAAAACCTACAGGCAGCATGTGTACAGACTCATTGTAACGTAACAAATGACACTGCAAACAGTTTTGGCGTTTCATTACAGTTATTTTATGCATTCACTGATGATATAGTTTAACACCATTTGGCATAAGCTTTGGATCATATAAATAACATAAAAAAATGGAAAATAATCATTATAAGCTCGGCCTAGTCGTACATACCTGTGAGAAGGGATGATGTTTCCTTATTGCTTTTCGACATCTCAGCGCTTATCTTCAAACCTACATCAGAAAAAGTCAACCTCGGGTCAAAACATTGAGCAAGGGGACTCAGAATGCAATATCAGTGGTGTTGCTACACGCACATGGGTGTACCTGCATGCTCAAAGATTTCAACATTTCTTGCTAATTGTTTCTTCATTTCCGAGAGATCTTTTCCAGCTTCACTCTGGCGCTCTTTCAGCCCTTTGGAATTGTACAAAATATTATAGTATAGGATGAATATTCACAGTAAGTTTTCAAGCTATTAAGCAGAGTGACGGTTTGACGTACTTGCAGTTTTGGTGTCATCTCTCTCTGTGTTGATTTTCACATCCAGCTCCTGCAGGTCGACGATCTTCTGCAGAATGCGTAAGACTGCACAGAGGAACGCAAGTGTAAATTAAGCTTATCTCAAAAGTATCTTGGTGTCATTTAGTCAAATCACAATTTCTTATATTTATAATAATAAATAATGGGAATTATAATTATCATTATGTATCATCAGTATCGCTTTCAACATACCATCCTTGGCCGGACTATTAGTGGTATCAAGCTGTTTAAATAGATCATCTAGCTGGGTTTGAAGACCTGTGAACATAACCACCAACATGAAACACTGTGACAAATACATTACGTAATTAGCTTATTTATATAATTTAATTGACTTTTAGGTGTAAGAAAAGGTGACATAGAAGTGACATACCATCAATATTATCCTTTGCTACTTTATAAGAATCCCTACATTTAATCTTCATCTGCTCAAGATCATTCTGAAGACCTAGAGAAGCGAAAGGAGACTGAATCATAGTGTCTGAACATAATTAAATACACTGGTACTAGTATGTTTACCTCATACTAGTACCAAAACCAAGTCTCAGTATGTATGGTGAGTCTAAACTGGTTCAAGGGATAATTTACCCAACATTTTATTCATCATTTACATGTTCCACATTGAGAGAACTTTCTTCTCTTTTGTGGATTCTTATGGAGTTTCGTGGAATGAAGATATCAGTTCCTAATATTCTGCCTTTCAAGTTGCACAAAGCAAAAAGGCAAAAACAAAGGAAATAAGCCTCAACCTGCTGTTTCGTGTTGCATTTTGTGTCACGTAAAGTCTCTGCTTTTACGCCTTACTCCAGTAGACTAAACTGTAACTGCCCCAAAAATTATCCCCAGACTGTACCCATAAAGTACCACAAATGATCCCCACTCTACGTAGGATGTCACCCTTTTTGTTCTCTGGCTTGCAAGCAACTTCATTTGCACAGACGTAACAGAAAGAAGACGGTCTGAGTGTCAATACTGTTAGTTTCAAGTTAAAGGTTAGGATAATATTATTATAATTGCTACTAAAATGTTACATTCCGATAATGTTTGCTTATGACTTGCACATTGCTTCGGCAACTGGGGGCCAGTTCAAACTTTGTCTCCTCAGCGCTGGCCAGCTCAATTTTTTCCTAAGTAATATATAAGTAACTATATAATAAGTAACTATATAAAATTCACATACCTGAACAGTCCTTCGTAGACAGAAAGATCATGAGAAAGGCACAAATTTGTTAACGTCATATATGTACATTTGATTAATATAAGTAATATTAATATGTGAAAACTTTCAAAATGGTCCTACCTCTGCAGCTCTTTGTTTTCTTATTAGAAGATTCCCGAGTGCCTAAAATATGTGAACCACTTCACTTCAGACTAAAATGGATGACCTCATTTAAACTGGAATTTTTCACTGTTGCAGACTAACAATTTTAAAGAAATGCAACCCGTCCTTTTCCAATTACATCTCTCCTGCAACTAGAAAAACTAGGACTTCATTAAAACGTTTTAAGACACAGTTTTGTGTTATAATTAGAATTATGTGTATACCAAATAAAACAGACCGTATTTGCCATTGCACAAAATCTGCATGTGTATCACATTACGACACTACACAGAGTTAAAAAATAAAAAATAAAATGCGTGTCTGTTGTACATGTTGCGTATCGAACCCACCGCAAAAGAAGCAGAACTTTCACCATTTAAAACGGAGATGTCTGCATTCACTGGACCTAAATCACCATCAAAAGATCAAAGCACTCGCATGAATTGTCATACAATCTTTTTAATCAGACGGAGAGTGAGAAGGAGCAATCAAAGTGATATTAATCTCACCGCATGTAGCCTGTGGAAGCAGGTAGACTGACACAAAGAAAGAACAAAGCAGCAGTCTCTCTCTCCACCCCATTATTGTGCGAGACATGAATCTCTCAGAAGCTCTGATGCTGCTCTGATGCTCTCGACTTCATTGCTTTATATATGAAGAGCCCATCAGTCTGTTATTGCCCAACTCTCACTTTCACAAGTGACCTGATCATTTCTTGTATGATGTAAAGTGATGGAGGCTGTAACGTGGCGCCTCGGTGTACATGGCTGTGAGGTGACCACCCGGTGTACACAAAGGCGCCGGGCTCGCTTCTCGACTTGGTCCGGAAGCCAGTGCTGGAGGGTCTCATATGCAACAACCCAAGCGGGACTAACACAGCTGAGGATGCCATATTTTAGTCAAGATACCATTCTAAAAGAAATCTGTTCATGGCTGCCTGGCATACACTTTATTTTGACATTTCAAACCATTGTCCAATCTGTGAACCATCTACAAGCAAACAATTAAGGCTGCTAGCCAGGCAAAGTCTAACCCTACCGCTAATAAATACTTTAACAATTTTAGGCAGCACAAAATATCGAAGTCTATCAATAAACAACTGCACCTTCTCTTCAAAATCCTTTCATCATTAATTCATTCTCATGTCATTACAAACCTGTATCACTTTTCTTCTTCTGCAGATCACAAAAGAACATATTTTGAAGCATGTTGGTTACCAAACAACTGTGGCACCTATTGTTACCTATTGCACCTACTATGGGAACCATCAAGCAACATGGGGTTAAGTGTAAGGTTAACCAGTGTTAACTAGCGACCTCTGTGCGATAATTACTAAGTTATCTTCAATGCAAAAAATGATTCAGATTGCACAAGAGGAAAATATGTGTATAAGGCACACCCAGCCCTGAGTTTGGTAACAACATGGTGGGTTTGTATGTGGCCAAAGTCAGTGACATAGACAGTTTATATTTGCATTGCAAAGTCATCAACAGTTGTATTTCCAAAAAAGGAAGCCGGTGTAGCTGATGGTGTCAGATCAAATAATTTGTCTGAAAAACTAAATATAACTGTTTCTTCTTTCATGAAATGATTTTATGGTTTTTAACAGCAACAAGACAGTCAGGTGACAGTCTGTGCACCCTCGAGTGCTGATATTTGTCATTCATAAGAGCAATCACCTCTGATCTGGCACTGATCCATTGCTTTTATCACCTAGATTAAACCTTGTAACTTTCAGTAATCACCATGACCTTTTATTTTGCGCGGCTCATTCTCATTACACAACAGACGCTGAAAAGATACATCTGAACTCTGTGAAGATATTCCGCTGAGCTTATTTGCTCGCTCACAACAGACAGCGAGTAGGAAAACAGCTTGTGGATGCACACAGTAACTGTAAAGTCTCCATTAAAAAGGATTATCCAGAGGTGATTAAAAATAGTTTCTCTGGAAGGCCAAACCTGTTATGTGTGTGGAAATGAGACAAGGCAAATTATTGCTGATTCATCTTCACAAGTCATGGCAAATATCCTGCTGGCATAAAAACCATTTTGGATCTTAGAACTGTCTCAGTTACCTGTAAATACACACGGATTTAAAATAGCAGTAACACAGTTACCTGACTGTCTGTCTAAGTCACTATAGAAATGTTTGAGTGCAACACACATAACATAGATTAGCTCAAACCTCTCCAACAATCTAATTCTGATACAATAACATGCCTCACTAAAGTTTTATAAGATATTGGGATTTCTGATCTTCAAGTCAAGGTCAGGTTCACTCGGGGACTTATCATTGATATTTAGGGGTCTGGTCACCCTCATGCAGTGGTGGTTCTGGGGGGGGAGGCAGAGGGGGTCAGTGCCCCTGCGTCAGCACACTTGGCTACTCCACTGTCCCCCCTAAATCTGGAATCGTTTCTGGAATTTTTTACCACAACCGAGCATTTTTGGGTGCGATACACAGTTTGTCCTGCAGGTGACAGTAATGATGCTTGTGTGCCAAAAGGAAAAGATTACGTTTAGATGACTGATTAAGTTGATTTTTGGATGTCTTGTTTGTGGGTAGTTTTACATTAATGTATATGCATTTAAGATGCAGAAAGTTGCCTAAATGTTATTATTGTTGTCCTTGTTATTTTGACTATAAACAATGTGATGTCAAATAAATGACATTAATGGAACATTAATTTGAGCTGAACATGTTTTATTAGCTTATTAGTTTGCTTCTAGAGAAAACATTAATGAAAAAGTAAACAATGACTGAAAAAAAATCAAATGTTAGCGTGCCCTCTAAAAGCATAAGTGGCCCCTGCCTGGCCCCCCCAGTTACAGTAGTCTAGAATATAGGCAGAGCCCTGACAGAGCCTGGCCTTATGTCTTTACAAGACAGTCATTATTTTTCAGAAACTAGCTTTCCTGTAGCTCAGTGGTTAGAGCATGGCAATAACAACGCCAAGGTCATGGGTTCGATCCCAGGGATTGCACATAACTAATGTATGTGTAGTATAATACAATGTAAGTCGCTTGGGATAAAAGCGTCTGCCAAATGGTTAAAAAAAGGCCAGGCTCTGTCAGGAAACTGGAGTGAATGTGAATAGAATGTGACAGTATTTTATTTAATTCTTTCGACTGACGTTGCTTTGTATTGTGAAATAGGTGGTTAAGGTGTAAAAAGCAGATTGTGTGGCAACGGTTACTGCTGTTACGATTGTGATTTCAGACTCACAAAATGAGGGCAATTTTTTCCACACGACAACAGAAAGACATAAACACATTATCACACTATCACGAAATGTTTCGTGTATATGCGTCGTTATTTTAAGTTAAACAAACGCAAAACGACACAATATGCGCGCACAGACGACAGTAAGAAATAGCACGCTTTGTGTTTATATTAGACGTATTACGGTAATTCTGCGCCTTGCCACACCAGAACGTGTTATCTGCGCGTTATATAGCAGTTCATTTCACAAGACTTTGGCTGTTGGTGCGAGTCTCAGATCAGGGCAGGTTTACTCGTTTGGCTGAGATATAACTTTCACGTTTCAGCAGCGTGATCAGGTATTGCGTGCACTCGTCACTGTCTGTTGTCTTTGCATAAATGTGATACGATAATCAGTTTGTAGATATCAAACGTGCTTCTCGTGAAACTTGCGCACATTCAGTTATACGCACTTATATAATATGCATCGTGTTAAACACGTTTAAGACCAGCTAAATATGTCACGATTATTAGGTGCTTTTACATAATAGTAATGCAAATGTACTACGTTTTGCTGTAGTGAGTTGTGGCGTATTTATTGCATCGATGTGGTTGGGGAAGAAGGGTGCAATGCATACATGTGACCAGACGGTGGCGCTCATATTTTTTATTTTTTTCTGTAACTGATAATATTCCCTGAAGATTCAAGAATTAAAATAGCTTTACTGGCATGATACACAAAAAGAGCGTTTGCATTTACAAAACATAAACATACAAACATTAAATATAATAAAAACACAAATACAAATGTTTCAACTAAATAGAATATGATCATTTTTATATGTCTGTATAAACAGTAAAATTCCGTGTACAAGTAAAACAGTCAGTAAAATCTCTCTCTCTCTCTTTCTCTCTGTGGGTGTGTAAGATGGCTCTGTCTGGGTGGATTTGTGTGGTAACTGGTGCCTCCAGAGGAATTGGGAGAGGCATCGCGCTTCAGTTATCTGAGGCTGGTGCCACTGTCTACATCACTGGGCGACAGGAAACATCCCTGAAGGAGACAGCCACTGAGGTTCGGAAGCACAGAATTTTAATGTTGAACACAACCCCTAAGTATTTAATATTGACATGTAATGTAGTCGTCAAGACTTGTGCTGTTGACACGAAAGATACCTATGTACTGTAGACAGCACGTGTGCTATTAATTGAAGCGACTGGCAGTTTTCACTCCACCAACATTTTTTAAGTATTAAAGAGGGATCTGGGCTATATATAGGGACTAGAATTAAATACCATTTTGACTTTGGGTGTGGGCTTGTTAGACTTGGGCTATTCAGAACACCCTAGCAACAGTGTAACAATGCCCTGGTAACCACCCAGAATGAATTATTAGATAGCCAATGGCTGACTTTCTGTCTAAGAATCTCGGGTTTGTTGCATGCTGCTGTAATTGTTGACAGGTGACACAGAGAGGTGGCAAGTGTCTGCCAGTTGTCTGTGACTCATCTAAAGAGGATGACATCAAAGAGCTGTTTGAACGTGTCCAGCGTGAGCAGAATGGAAGGCTTGACATCTTGGTGAATAATGCTTATGCTGGTGTGCAGGTCAGTTACAGCCCACAACACAACACGTGGTTAAAGTTATTAATACATTTAGTCTGTTTGTTTGTCTATTATTTTATCTATTTTTCTGTCTGCCCTTTATCTGTCTACCTATCTCTGTCTGTCTATCCCTCTCTCTCTCTCTTATACACATAAATTGTGCGGCGTTGTTTATCTCTGGTCATCAGGTCATTTTTGAAAACATGGGAAAGAAGTTCTGGGAGATGGATCCAGGGATTTGGGACACCATCAACAACACGGGTCTCAGGTAAATGTCATTTCACTTTTTGATTAGCTCAAAAACGCTCAGAGCCGTAAATATCGGTTGACACTTTTCTTGGCCTGATTGGTCCCTGTCACTCTGTTTTCACAGGGGGCACTATTTCTGCTCGGTGTATGCTGCCAGGATGATGGTGGCTCAGGGCAGTGGCTTGATTGTCTTTATATCATCCATGGGAGGTCTGCGCTATCTCTTTAATGTAGCCTATGGGGTCGGCAAGGCAGCAGTGAGTCAATGCATACATCACCATAACATTCTATATGCTGATTACATCACTGTTTGTAAGTTAACGTTCCACAGAAATGCACTTTGTTTTTACATTTAGTTTTCCATTTCTGAGTTGTATTCAATTGCATTGTTTCTTAAAAAAAAATCAACAGACATCATATCATTGTTATTGTGAATTATTTTGTATTGAATTTTGCATAGTAGTGAATTCTTTTCGTGTAGTGAGAACCTGGTATTCTGAAAGCCCTCGTACATAACTTCACTGTTTGTTCTTTGTTCTCAGTGTGACCGAATGGCAGCTGATACAGCAGTGGAGCTGAGAAGGAGAGGCGTCGCTTCTATAAGCCTTTGGCCAGGAGCAGTTCAGACCGAGACAATTACACAGTTTATGTCTCAGGATGAGACACCTCCAGGGGTTGACCCCAGAGTAAGCCATTTTTATTTGACTCCGCCTACAATCAGCACAAGTTTTTAACTGCAAGTAAATGAGCTTGTGACGCTTACTAACATTATTGAAATACATTATTTAATTTACTTATCGAACACCTGGGGTTACTTTGGCCAACTATGTAGCGATAATATTTGGCATATGTATTGTAATGCCAGAGGTTGGAGTAGATTGTCGCAAGTTAAGGCTGGTTCCTATTAGCGTGGTTCTCCTCCACCAAACATCTTATGGAGTTCTTGCTCTTATAGATGTGCTTTAAAACCTGTGAAATGTGTATTGTAAAAAGCACTCTACAAATAAACATTTATTTGTCTTGTTCATTAATATTTGTGTACAATTTGTCTTTCGCAGTACAAGGAAGTTTTCAATAATGGTGAGACAACAGAGCTCAGTGGGAGATGCATAGTCGAGCTCGCCAAAGGTTGGATTTATATGGATACATATACTGTAAATATATGTGTGTTTTATATTGTGTTTTTCAGTTTGCTGATATGTTACTTTCTGCTGCTTGTTTACAAACAGATAAGAATCTTATGTCAATGACCGGGAAGGTACTGATGACCTGTGACCTGGCTCGGCGCTATGGACTGAAGGATGTTGATGGTACAGAAAGATTTGTAGATGTTTATAGATGTTGCCTAATGAAATTCTACACACTGTGTGTTTCATGCACTTCTTATCTTTCCAGGCCGCAGTGTAGTGGACCTCACCTCTCTGAAGTTCATCCTTTCCCATGTACCCTATATCTCCTGGCTATCCGTAATCACACCCTCATTTATCAGAGTGCCTCGGTTCATGCTCAATCTTGCCAGTGGCAAATTCTGACACGCCTCCGTGCAGAGACATGCGGAGTCTGGGAAAGATTTCCAGAGATTTTTTTGAGGGTGGAAAAGATCTTTCTGTAATCAGTATGATATTAAAATGGACATTCATTAACATGCATGTTTTATCTGAGCAGATTGTGTCAAAGAATATTTGTTTTCTACATAATTATTCATCAAAATGTAATAACTTGCATCTTCAAAACTTTTTCATAAAGCGGGACCTTTTGCAATCCAGTTCATTCCTACAATACAAAAATTGTACATTTACAGTTTAAATTTCCTCGAAAATCATGTTTTATGGCATGATGCGGTTTTGAACCGTGCTTCATGTAGACATGCTCTGCTATGTTAAGCTCTTTTTTTCTACAATTATTAGAAGTTATTTTTAACAACTGTAACCATGGAAAACCACAAAGTTAATCAGCACATTGGTGTTAACAACTGTTTTCTGTATTTAAAAAAACACTTTAAAGTCTTTAACTTTAAAGGGAACACTATAAAAAGTATAAAATGTATACTTGATAAACGATTTTAATAAATACAAGCATTTATAACACAGTCTTTTGTTATGGTCTTCCATTAAAATCTGAACTTTTTAAATCGATACAGAAAACACATGCATGCTTACCCGAAAATGCCTAAAACTTCTATGGCGGAATTCACATGGTAATCGCATCCCAAATGCTAAGTGCATTCACGGGCCAAGTTTCAGCAGCGCTCCTCCTCCCGTCCCTCTCCTTTCCGGATTGGACCTGCACGTTCACGGCACAGTCATTGCATGAGAAGGGGGGGCTGGTCCGAAGCTTTCCTGATCCTCTCTGTCTAGCCTCGGTCTGACCGGACAGGCGAAAAACACTTTCCAGAACAAAAGAGCCGTCGGACAAAACAGACCAACTGAATCGGAGTATCTACACACAAGCTCGTGGGAAACCAGGCGGTGAGTTGTTGGGAATGTTTTACGCACGCTGCTACACAGTTTAAATGCGTAAAGTTTTTCAAAGCCGTTCAGTATTTTTCTTCGCGACTCGAGCTGAGTGAATGTTTTCGAAGCCCCTTAAAACCACGCAAGGGGTCGGACGACTTCGTTTTGCGTCCCGACGTGTTTCACATTGTACGACACGTTCATTTGAAGGCGATTTAACGGAGATCGCGCGTTTCGATGGGAACGGTGTGGCCATTTAACACCGACTTTGTTTACGTGCGCTACTGAAGCGTGTCCAAATGAGTGCGCCTGTGCGGTTCCTTCGCCACAAAAGCGCTGGTGTACACAACACTGTTATGGCACTGAACCTTTATTTTCTATAAATCTAACCGCTCGTGATGGTCGTTACACCTGCTTGTTTTTTATTGTGATATATACATAGTCTGTAGTGATCGTACATACCCCACGACCTGCGTCAAAAGTTCTCCAGATAAGCTGATTATAGATCTCATGGACAAACATCGTGCCACTGACGCAATATCTAACCAAGTTTATTTGGTCTACACTGCATTTGGAATATGGTTATTTTGTAGCGTGTGTGTGTGTGTGTGTGAAGGTCCTGCCATCATGTTCACAATTTTTAAATAGTTCATTTCCGTGATGTGAAGCAGCTAGCCAGCTTCCAGGGACTTTACGCATAGTGGAGTCATTCTAAGTCACCATCTGATAAATGAGGTCACCACAGGCGGTCGGTAATTTATCCTGTCAAGTTCGCCTCTAACTTATTTTGTAGATGACTGGCCAGCTCGTTGCGTGTAGTGGTAAATTGCTCAACACTGGAAATACTTTCCAAGCACGATTGCCTAACTTTGCTCACGTAGGTCTGTGTCCCTCACTAAACGGACTATTGGCGAGGTTATTTTTAAGCGAACAAACAAAAACTCATGGTACAAGCTGATGACCATCGCTGAGGGAAGTACCTCAATGTGACGATGAATTTAAAATAGAATATCTCTGCTCCGTTGGGTACAACTTTACAGGGTACAAGACGTACGAGACGATGGAAATGTGCTTGTTAGACTGCGCTGTGTTGGGTATGCAAAATGCAAAACTGACAAACAAATCAGCTTGACAAGTAGCACTTTTGTTAGCTTTATTTGAGGGAGACGTGCTTCCACTGACCCTTTACCATCTGCTGGAAGGTTAAACGAACTTCTATATGGGGTTCTGCAGGGGTAGGCAAATGGGGGAAGTGGACCATTACGTGCACTGGAAAGGGGGCAAGGGAGCTGTGAAGGGCAGGCCCCCCATTTCTCTTTTGCTCAAGTTGGCCACAGTGGGGGCTGGGTGTGCACTGCCGTTGAGTATACGACGGGCTTTAATAAAAGCCTAATGCGTGGAAGAGAGAAACAGGGGGAAGGGGGTGACATCTGTCCTTCTTTCAACTTTAGAGAGGGAAGTCAATGGCCAGACTGTAGAGTTGGCTGTAAAACAGCCATTTAATGACCTTCACGCAGTTTGTTAAATGCCGCCTTGCGAAAGCCACGAGCACATTTATCGCAAGTCTGTGGTCCGTTGCGTGATGGCCATCGATAATGCCATCAGTTCCTAAAGTTAAGTCCACTACAGCTTGCAAATGATCTGAACAAATTCTTTTGTAGATTTGACTGACCAAAGACTGCCCGAAACCCCACCCATTACCTCCCTCCCTCCCTACCACACAAATGCCCATCCACAAGTAACAGCCCACCACCCCCAGCGTTCAACCGGATCAAATCAAACTGGTTCGAATCCGGTTTATGTCATTTCCTGATCCTGCTTTCCCTTTATCTGTCTCATTTCTTCCTTGTCTATATCATGGCAGTGTATGTTCTCTCCATTATCAAGCTTTGCTGTTTGATAATGCCTTCATGCCTTATCCTTCGCTTTTGATCCTGAATTCAAAACGCAACAGACCAAAATTTAATGACACTGCACTGTTTGTCCTGCATTATAATCCATTGTATTTTGCATATGTGGCAGTTTTGTAAGTTTTATGTATTGTCTCGAAATTGACACTGTTTTTTGTTATCCCTACAGTCGACAGCTGTGTGGGGTGTGAGATCTCTGATGGCGACGCACAGTGACCATGACTTGAAGGTTATCTCTCCAAAAGGGATGCCATCAAAGAGACAAGATGGAAACCTCACCAATCCACCTCAGCAGAAGTCACCACACCACAACAGTTCTAATGGAAAGGAACATCCGAGTCCCTCCAGTCGCAACGGCAGTACCGCAGCAAGCTTCAGCACCAATCATAACTCTGTAGTATGTCTTCCACTGGTATCTGAAGGACTGAAGCTAGTGTGGACCCAGTCAGATCAAACACGCGAGCTGGATGCTATACCAGAGTTGGTGCAGGCCTTCAATGTCTTCCCCTACCCAACATCTCAAGAGGTCAGCACCCTGGCCCACATCTGTTCTCTCCCACTCGATAAAGTCAAAGTCTGGTTCATGGTACAGCGGATCAAGTATGGTATCAGCTGGGCTTCTGAGGATATTGAAGAGACACGACTCAAGCTGACCAGGCCCACACAAATGATTGAGGCTGAACCCAAGGAAAGCAAGACAAAGAGGAAAAATGGATGTGATGAAATTCAAGAAATTGAGGTGATGCAAGAAGGTCACGTAGAAGATCTAGCGCAGAGCACCCAGTTGCCTTACAAAAGACATAAAACTGAAAGCACACCAACAAAGTTCTCTCCTGCTGCTTCTCGTTTTCGTTCATCTCTCCCCGCTCCTCAGGATTTATATTACTACCGCCAGCCAGTGGAAATGTCAGAAACGCCTCAAGCAGCCACCCCACCTGTCTCTGTGGAGTCTTCTGCTGGATCTGAGCAGCCACGGCATAGCCGCTACAAAAAGTCCAAAGCCCAGTTAGCTGCATTGCGTAAGAGTTTCCTGCAGGAGAACTGGCCTGATGAGTCAGAGCTCCAACGACTACAGGACGAGACGGGCCTGACTCGTAACGATATTCGCAAATGGTTTAGTGACAGTCGGTACCAGCTGCGAAATGGCAGGGGGTCTTCAGGCTTGATGTCTCTGCCTGCTACTCAAGGAGAAAAAAATGAAACTACATCCAGTCTTTCATCTCAGGAGGTTCAGCCTCTTTCCCTCACCACTAAAAAGCCGAAAACAACACAGCATGATGATTTCGAAGGCAAGGAAAAGATTCGTGTCAAAGGGGCTCGAAAAAATAGGTCGAGGGACTCTCAGTTTTTCCAGATTTTCCTGTCTAACTCTCTCGAGGCATTTGAAGGAGGAACGCCAGGATTGGATGTGGAACAATGTTCAGAAGTTGTTGAGATTCTGAACATTGATGAAGCTGGAAGTGAACTGGATGGTGAAGGACATTGTATGACGACTCCAGAGCCAGCCGCACCCACTTCCTCCTCTTCTCCTTCCACAACACCATCCAAAAAACACTCAGCCAGGCCGCAGTCATCGAAATCTGCACGCTCTGTCAAAGCAGACGCCTCAACCAACTCCATGTACCCCTCTGACCAGTCTTCACCTTTAGTATTAACAGCAGCAGGGCGACCAAGGAAAACAAAGGAGCAGTTGGCAGTGCTAAAGGAACACTTCCAGCGCTGCCCGTGGCCAAAGAGTGAGGAATACACACAGCTAGTGGAACTAACGTCTTTGCCTCGTGCTGATGTCATCCAGTGGTTTGGGGACACACGCTATGCTGTAAAAAACGGTCATGTACGCTGGGTGCATGCTAATGTACGCGACCAAGTGCTTGCAGAGATAGCGTTGCCTCAAAGCGGGGCCGCTGTTGATTCCAGTGGAACCTCAGGAAGCGAAGGCAGCAGAAAACGCAAGTCACAAGGGAACGGTACACCTAAAATGCAGAAGCCAGCAGCAGATGCTACAGACTTCAGTCCTTTGGAGCTGTATTACCGACAGACTGGACCACTGCAAGAGAAAGACCTTGACAGCCTCTGCCGGAAGTCCAAAATGAGCTACCAACAGGTGCGAGACTGGTTTGCCTCCAAGGACAGTATTACACTGGAAACAGAGCTCAATGTTATTGATTGATAATATAAAGAAAACTATATTTGTACTCACGTACTTGTCTGTTAATCTGCTGAGTCCTTTAATCTGCAGGGGTTGGAAAACAGGCTCCTTTGGAGGCACAATATAACATTTCTCCAGTGTCCCTCTCCTCTACCATGTTAAAAAGTACTTCCTGTAGCACCTGCTACACCCGAACTTAACCAGTTATCCAACAGTATTTAAAATGCAGACATTCTGTAATACATTGTGGTCAACTATTTGACTCCATTTTCATTACGTCCTGTGATATTAGGGTTTATATACACTGGCTGTTCCTCGATGTTTTGTGTGTCGCATTTTCAGCAGCTTTACCGGCCGCTGTGTAGAACTGACACGACGCATAAACCGGTTATTTTTTTGAAGTTTGGTTCCCCCACTGTGACCCGCGCTGTAGTCTGTAGCGACGCTAGAGTTCATTTCTGTACTTTTAAAGTGTTCCATAGCAGATGCGTATGGAACTACGTGGCAGTTGTCTTTTAAACCGATGAACCTGAAGTTTACAATATACCTCCCCGTTCAACGACTTTTCCTTAACATTCCGCACTTAGTTGAGTTCGTTTACTCAGTTACATCAACTTTCTCTGATCTCCCCGTTTTTGTTGTGAATAAGAACGTTAATTTGAACGTCTCCACTGGAACGCTTTTTAAACAAACGTAAGCCATCTTTTATGTAAAAACTGAGTCTGAACAGAGACAAAGCGGACGTGTTTATAGAAAATTTGTAGAATTTCATAATCTTTGTCAAATCTCAGTTTTGCAATGAAAGTCTACTGATAATGAAGGGACCACAATATATCCGTTATTTCTAATTATGCAGTAAATGACTAATGAGGAGTTATTTGTTAAGACAACATTTGTCTTCATTTATTTCCCGTTGTATCTGTAGTTTGTTTCTCTTTTATTTTATAATAAACTGGATAAAACTGACTTTAATTAGATCTTGTTACTTTCTCACGTCCCACTTGTAATTAAGGTCACTTATGTTGCAACATTTAAAGCAAGTTTTACTTATTTCTAGAACCTATTTCTGTTTATCTAGAATAAACAATACTGAACAAAAACTTTAAAACTATAACTGATTGTGTGACATTTCATGGCCGTGGTGACTGGACTGGTCGAGCCATGAACTGGAACTGAAAGTTGGTTGGGGTGGCATGTTGAGACCTATAAATTGCATATGAGGTGAAATTGCTTGGTGCGAAACGTTCAATTTTAGACATTAAAATGTGTTTTTTGTCTTAAAAACAGAAATAACATTACCTTGTAGGGGTGTAACTTGAAGTTGGAGTCCCTTAAGAAAAGAGAAGGACGTGTGTGTAAACAATTAGAAAATCCACTTTAAATAGTTCCATGTTTATGATGGTAAATGAAATATATAATAAACAGTATCATTATTACTTCACTTACTGAAATTATGATCATGTACTGAACCCACACTTGAGACGGACATAGATGAACCTGGGGGAGTCTAGCACACGAATAAAACGTAAACTACATTGTCACATAATGATTCATTGTTTTCATATTCCTCTATAACTGACAAATACCTGCAAACAATATTAAGAGAGAAATTTACTTACCGTCATGCCAAGCCTGGAATTTCTAAACCTCTCCAAAGTGTCACCCGAACTTGTGTGACAATAAAGGGTGAAGAAAAAGTTCAACATTTTATGTTTGGGGAGCGCAAGGATTCTATATAAAGTGATTAAGGTTATATAATAAAATCTACCTGAGGGTTCTAGAGCGTGGTGTGACTGTGAAAATTTAAAAACACAAAATACATAAAACTTTATAACGTTTCAATGTAAGAGTCGACGTTTCTCACGCAATATACGAAAAATGTAGTACCTGGTGATGTCACAGCCACCGGAAGTGTCATCCTTGGAGTACCTCTATATATGGAAGTAATGTTCTGTGTATACATACTATATCATATATAACAAACATCAATGTACATAAAGACAATTATCTGTATATACCCATTAATCTGAAACGTTCCAGGAGATGTCTGTGGAAGCACAATAACACAAATTAAATTTGGAAGGCAATAGTGGGTCACGAACGCACCAATGCAAACACAACGAGAAGTTCTCACCCTCCTCTGAGAAAGAGGTTTCTTGAGTTCTTCATTCTTTCTCTTCAGTTCAGACACTTGCCTTAAATAAGACACAAATAGCTGAGTCCCAATTTTGAGGTACCACTAAAAATATCTCGGACACAGAGCCACAGATGAGCACCTGTAGAACTGATCCGTGACTTCCTTCAGCCTTCGCTCCAAGTCCACAGACTTGCTTCTATAGAAAGCTATGACTCGTTCCTTCTGTCTTTTCTGAAAAACGGCGATCTGAAACACACACACACACCTCTTGAACTAATTAGCAGAATTGTGTTTTCTCAATGCTTGATGCAAGTGCGGCACATAATCATTTAACGCAACCCAGTTTACAGGCGTTTTTGTGCCTTCCGTTTAACAATGTTAATGGAAAAAATAATATGGGTTTGGTGAGTGAAAATGTGTGACTTGATACCTGTGCAATATGTTCCAGTCGAGTTTGAAGGAGTTTCACTGGATCCTTAAAGAACATCTTTTCCTGAGGTTTCATCTTCACCGAAATGAAGGGAATACGCAGGAAACGCGTATGAGAAGGAAAAATTGATGATGAGATCACAGTAAACAAAAAACAAAGTAGTACAATAGCTGCAGTCACTCAATCACGATTAAAAACACACTTATATTGTCCCTTTCACAAAGAAAAGCAGTATTACTGTTTGGTTGTGACTCCTTCATGTTTAAAGCAGCAGATTCATTTATACTGCCAGTGTTACTAGGTTTCAAAACTGAACTGTGTGTGAACAAGCATATTTAGCACTCCAAACAGGAGTGACAACTGTATTGTGCAGTGTGAACGTAGCCAATGACAGAATCTGATTTCTCAGCTCAGACTGGACTCACCTGGTCAGATATTGGGAGGTAGTTACAGGTGGCACGACACACTCTGCACTGACCTGCAGGACAGGTTTAAGCTTTTAAATTACTGATTCATTTTCATTACGGGAAAATTACTTTTCACGTAATACCAAAAATATATCTCGCACCCACTTGTATTTACGCAGCTTTCACAAAATATATGACCACAGCTGGACACTACAAACTGTTTGCCGTCTCTCAAAAAACAGTTGTTACAATGAAACCAATCCATTTCAACACTGTAAAAGATAGCGAACAAAAATAACCAAGTACATATAAGAGCTGTACATCAGACAGGCAATATTATACGCGAATTGTTTTATGCTAATCGACGTGTAAGATGCATCGCTAGCAAAGTGCTGCGTGTCCAGTAATATTCAACTTCGTTCATCAATTTTTTTGGATATTTAAATGTTACGAGTTTTTATGAACTATTGAGCTATAATGAACAGGATAAAATACCGAATTAAATGCTATTAAAATTACGTCAGAATTGACCGGGTGAGTGAAGATGGCGTTGACTAATCTTGCCAATAGGGGGCGCCAAAGCTCAAGGAGTCATTTATTATTCATTCATTTATTTAGCGTATGTTGCGTATTACGTACACGTCTGTGCTAGTTACTTTTCCCCCACCCTGTATACAACATTCATTAACCCGTAACATGAATATGATGATAATGCTCCTGTTAAAATGCTGTATCTGGTTGCAGGGCATATAATAAGAAATACACAATTACCTGCTTGTGTCACCAAGAAAACAGCCAGACTTAAAAACATGCATCATAAAAGGAATTCGGACAATATTCTGTTGGTTAATTCAAAGACATACTTAAGTACTTTGATTGACAGCTAACCTAAAGGATTTACATGTGAACCGCAGTGTGCTGGTGAGCTGAATGACCATCAGCTGCTAACGATTGGATTCTTATCATGTAAAGTGTGCCATTCACTTCTATAGTGAAGTGCTGGTCAAATATAGTGACCCATACACAGACACAATTTGTTCTCTGCATTTAACCCATCCATTTAAACACACCCAGAGAGCAATTGGGGGTAAGGTGCTTGCTCAAGGGCACCGCAGTTGTTTCCTGCTGGCATTGGGAACAAACCCAACCTTACAGAAAACACTGCTCTGTTTCACAGGCAAGACTAATGCCTAGTCCAAGACTAAATGCATGTTTTAAGCCGTCTTAACTGAAAGCAACTTACACTCACGAACCTTAAAGTGCATTATCTTTCAAAAGCTAAAACGTTGACTGATTAAATGGATTCCAACACATTGAATTTAACACTATATACACCCGTTCACACATTATAGTTATTTGAACGCTTTTAACGCAGTTTGCAAACAATAAATCTCGTCAGGTAAGATTTTACTTTCGAGGGGAAAAGAACCGGTGTGACATGAGGAAATACTGCTTATGCTTCCGTTTACACGACAAAAAAAGCTGAATCTTGCGAACACTGAATCTGTTGAATGCGTTTCACACATTCATTTAACACCTTCAAACACATGAGAAACATCTTTAGACCAATTCTCTGACCCCTCGCGCTTTTTTTATGTGCACTGCATGATAAATCAGCAGGATATCAAATCAATGTATGAAGACAAAAAGAATAAAGCAGACGGTTTTAAAAACAGACTTGGGAGACATTTCACAGTCTTTTAATGGACATTATGATGTATGTAGATGCAGTGAGGCTATAACATCTTGGGTCACTCCTTAAGACTCCCTCAGATTAGGAATCCAGCACCTAATAGAACGATAATGAGAATGAAGATATTACTCCACTGTACATATAAATGAATCATTTATCATTTCATTAGAAACTCACCATCAATTCTACATAAGTTATATTCAATACATCACCAGGCCACTATCGCATACGGTATGTTTTGATGATTAATGGTTAATCACAAGAACAAGATTACAAACCTTCCTCTGGGATAATTCTGGGATGTTGGTCTAAGATCATGGCGAATCATCAGTGATTGTCAGAGGTCCTAACACCGAGTTCAGAACCAGCCCTTGAGCTGCTGTTGTTGAGAGATATTGCATGTGAACTTCATCGCAAACTGTTTAAAACGGTAACAGACAGTTACGGTAACAGGCTGCTTATGTAAGCGGTTATTGTGATTTACCGGAATCAGCATCCCTTTTTTCACGGCCTTTACAAGTGGAATCACAACACTGACACAGAGCATTCTGGGATGGGTCATCTAAAAGCTCCCACCTGATAACAACACATTGTTGGATATTCTTCCATAAACCAAGCAGATTAACGCGCATTATAGAAGTAATGAATGATTTTATGAATACAAACGATTGAAAACGAGTTTACACTTACTCTCCTGTGGCTTTATTGTAATTACAGGCTTTCTTTAATTCATTAAGATCGTCAGGGTCCCAAGCGATTAGTCTGCAGTGAATGTACACCTGGAGGTCAGAAGAAAATCAGCACCTTGAGTTCAGATCATTCAAGCCCGTATTCTTTTAAAGAACGTCTCCTCACCTCTTGTCCTACAGCAAATCTGAAAGCTTGCAGATGCAGCAAGATGGAGGAGGAGTGAAACCTTGGAAGAAACTTGGAGAAGCTGTTCTTACCATCCACAAGACATCTATGACGACACCATATTTATATAGACCTAATTTAGACCTAGAAATTTATATAGACCTAATTTAGACCTAGAAATTTATATAGACCTAATTTAGACCTAGAAATGTATATAGACCTAATTTAGACCTAGAAATGTATATTTATATAGACCTAAAAGAGGTCGTCTAATTTTGTTTGACTTAAAACTACAACATTCCCTGATTTCCAGGGAAATGTTTGGCTTTATTTGACTTCAGCATAAGAAATGGGTAACGTAACCTGCAATTTTGTGTTTTAAACAGAGATGGCAGTAGAGAGGCGAATGTTACGGATTGTAGCTTTAAAAATATTTGAATGACAAAACTGCACTGAAACTGCACTTACAAACTTCACAATTTACTCACCCTTTATTGGTGATGAGTGGGTAGGTAAGAGTGTCGGGGTACATTTCAAGAGTCGTGGACGCTACACATTCCTCTAAATACAGCACCAGTGGCTGATGGGCTTGCTGGTCCACCCCAGCCCAGATAGGAACAAAAGAACCCAGGGGAAAGACATTGGATTGGGCTGGGCCACTAAAATCATCTGGTGAGGTGAAGCAGAGCTCCCTTTAAAATATTGACATTTTCATTCTGTTTCACTGCAGAGCTTCTGTCACTAAAGCAAATTCCTTGTATGTGTAAACATACCTGGCAATAAAGCTCATTCTGATTCTAACAATCAATGAGCTTAAATCACTTACACTGTGGCTACTTACAGTTAAGGATTGCCATCTGAAAAGCCAGTTCTCCATGCCCTTGTATAACACCAGCAGCCGGGCTCTGGAAGTAAGGGGTCCATCCCTTTGACCTGGAGATCGCATTGAATTTTTCCTCATTAATGGACAGGCTCTGGGAATACCTGCAGTACTCACCTGTGATGTCATCTTACCTGTCCTGCACACATCTAACTGGATAGGTGAAAGAAGGAGGGTAGGGCTTTGGCAACGGCCTGTAGGTTAGTTTGTTTTCGTAGATCACATATTTCCATGTTGCCTAATAAGGGGGCGAGAGAAAATGAAAGGTTTTCATCACCACCATGTTCAGGATCTCCCAATGACTGAAATTCCACGTGAAACTTACCATTCGTCTGAATTCACAATCGCTAAGCAAGTAGTTGAAGTTTACTTCTGCCCCGTTTGATGTATTTGAGAACTGTGATGGAAAGCAGTTTCCCAGGAGCAGACGCGCAGGATTCGCAGTCATTGATTTGTTTACCTTCCAGCTAATTTCAACAGAGCGATCCTTACACACAATTTGGATATCTAAATTGGGAAAGGAAGAGGAGTACTTGTGTGTGACTCAAAATTGAAGACCTCCATCTTAATTAAAGTATAAGTGAAACCGTTTTTCTTTAATTGTAACAAAAGCACTCATTACCATCTTCAGGTATTCCAAGTGCTGTGGCAACTGTTAAAACGAATAAGCGTTGCCACAGGTTATTCATCGTCAGGTAACTAGCGTAAACCCAGTGAGGTGCGACCCAAATGCTTGCAGTATGCAACCGGGAGTGTGAGACCTGTTACTTCCACTAATCAGTAATTTGCAACAGCTGGCACCTGGCAGCGATGGAAAATAAAAAATAAGCTGTATTTCTTCATTAATTTGTAAGTGCTTTTTTCGTCTACATTTAAATTACAATTCTTTACGGACGCATTTACAATTCTGTGTTTTTTAAAGGTTTTTATCGGAACATATTTCTTGTCATATGTGACGCCAGAAGTGGAACCATTTTTAACAACGTACTAAACCACCCGGACTAGTTTTGATACACAGGAAGTCGAGGTGAATTTTCTCTGCAGAAGCTTGTTAGTATCAGGCGCAAATCTTTTTCTATTTTATCTGCATGAGCTGAAATAGCCAATTACCAAAATGTTGATTAAAGTTAAGGTAAGTGATTTTTATTTAATCCCTTATTTTTTATGGAACCAGCGGTGGCTGGTGTCATTTTCAGCATGAACATTTATAACTGCAAATTTATGAAGTACATTTGTATTAGTATTTGTGAAACCTCACACAGACACAAACCCGTAATGTAATTTAATATAAACAAAACCAATATTTATATATGTTTAGGTTTAAATTCTGCAGATAATCTAGGGTATTTATAAACATTTGCGTTTAAATTGTAAACATGCATTCAGTTGAATAAATAAGCTTTCTGCGTTAATGGTGATTAAGATGCGAAATCCGGTTTGTTTAATTCTCTCTCCTGTCTAGACACTCACGGGCAAAGAAATAGAAATTGACATTGAGCCTACGGACAAGGTATGAGAGCGGTCATATTTCTGTCATGTTAGATATTTCATCATATTTCTGTATCTTCAGAGGAGTGATGGGCATGTTGTTGTTCTTTGATCCATCAAGGTGGAAAGAATCAAGGAGAGGGTGGAGGAAAAGGAGGGAATACCACCACAACAACAAAGACTAATTTACAGCGGAAAACAAATGTAGGTTTACCGTAAATGTCTCTGATTGTTTTGATGTAGATAGAAGAGCACGCCATATTTATTTTAACAAACGCCAATCTCATGTCTTTGTATCTTACTGCCCACCTTTTAGGAATGATGAGAAAACAGCTGCTGACTACAAGATCCAGGGTGGATCCGTTCTGCATTTAGTTCTGGCTCTGCGGGGAGGAGAAGACCCAGCGTCTGTGCTGTAACCTGTCCTGCTAGGCTTGTGCATTCTAGAAATGTCATGTCTAAAATAACAAACAGCAGACTTAACCTAAATGCCACAAGAAAACATTTGCTTCTTAAGTCACTGTCTACAATAACATTAGTGCTGCTTGGAATTCATGTTTGGGCTTAACGCACATACATTCTGAGCGCTGTTTACAATCTAAATGTACGTTTGTAAGTGAAGATCTGCCATTTTTTATTGTGCACACCTGCAGTATACGACAGTATCAAATCTTGCACTGAGACAAAGCAGATTTATTTCTGTTTTGGCATAAATGCTGCTCTTCTTAAATGCTGTGCTCGTTTTAAATGTTTAAAAGAGGTCATAGGAAAATGCAACTAAAACCATTGTATCTGATGTTCATGTCCAACCTTTAAATACACACAGTCATGGTGTTTCCTAAAACAGACTTTGTCATGTTCTTAAAAAAATTGATTGCTTGAATCAATGAATAATATATATATATATATATAGATGTTTTATTGTATTGTGTTTGGAACAAAGCATGAAACAATGGATAATTATGGTATCACACACACACTGAGTATAACACACTTCAGATGGTATAAATATTGAGACGGTAGAGCTGCTGTGAAACGAATACGGCGAGTTCACATTCTGTGTCAGTTAAACTGTACAACAGTGCTGCAGGAAATGACCTGAGAGTGGAGAGGGGGTACAGCCAACGTTCCTCAGCCTGTATCTATGACGTTTATTAACAACAGTAAGGCAATTTGGAGATCAACTGACCTCACAGCTTGTTATTCATTTCCAGGAGTTCTCTGATTGAACTAACCAGTTACATGGGTTTCCAAGAAGGACATTAAGCTGGTTATCTAAAAATCAAGCTCAAAAACTTGTTAACAGAGTTAGTATGTTACCATTTAACATTTGTTGTGGTGCACGAAGGGTACTTATCTGAGGGTAGTGTACATTATTTGGAGTCTTTTGTGCAGTACTGATGAAACCACACTTGAGCACATGAAACCACACTTTGTTCTCTACAATACACTTCATAAACATCTGTTATATAAAATCTGGGCTGCGACAGTGTTCGGTTCATGTCTACCAGCAGCCTTTGGGAAATAATCTTTCGAATGACTCGTCACAATGCCAATAGACGTTACGAGGAGGTTGACAGACAGCTGCCAGATTGCGTAGATTTCCATTTGAATGGAAGAGATGTCATGGCGCGTCGCCTCAAGGCAGACTGGATTTATGCAGGTCTCTCACAAGAGACTGACTGATGTCTGACAGTTTCAGACAGGGCTCGGAAAGGAATCAATCTGCACTGTGTCCTGACACATCGTGCCCTGATGACAGTAAGACACTCGAATTCGCATTTTTAGGATCACCTGTAAAGATAAAAATAAAGTCAAGCACGTGCGTACATAGCACAGATATATATATATATTAAACGATCAGTTAACCAAAAATGTACAATACGCAAGAAGTTTTTTTTCCATTCAATTACAATAAATAACGACTAAAGGACCAATAGTTTTAAATGTAGCAGACGTTATATGCACCAGTTATAATACTTCTACAGTGATTTTGGACGCTTTAAAGCCTCAGTCCTCATTTACTATTGCATGTAAAAGAGCAACCAATACATTTTTACAAAAGGTGCCTTACATTTTCTGTGGAAGTCAGTCAGTCACAGGGTTTGAAATTTGTCATTCTGGATGAGCCAATCCTTTATTAAGAAACACAATCACACAAAAACCGAAGCAGGATTTGGTTTAGTTACCTTGTTGGGATTGTTGAGCAAGACGGTCTGTGTGACTTGACCAAGGCCTTGTGCTGGAATCACATGACCACTGGGTGCCTTCATTTGCAGCTGAACACTCTGAGGGAAAGAGGGATTCTTTTGAAGTGACAGCCATATCCAAAAGTGAATACGTTTTAAGTTAATAACTTAATAACATTTGTATTACCTTAGGTACTGCGGCCTGCAGCGTAAAGTTGGTGACGTCACTCTGACTGGAGTTTGAGGCAATAAGTGTGACAGCGACGTCCGTTTCTGTCTGTTTGTCACATTGTAGCTTCAGGCTGATTCCGTTCTTCTCATACACCGTCACACTGGAAACTACAATAAAATAATAACTGTTAGACATTGTGAAGTTGTCAAACACAGCTGGAGAAAATCCAGTCAGTGATCAGAGGACCAGTCTTTCACGGTCTCACCAGGTGTAGGCTCCAGACCTCCCAGCAGATCAAGAAGATCACCAGCACTAGAGGTAGATGTTGGGGGAGTGTTAGTCGGGGCCGGGCTGGGTGTGTCGGTTCCACCCAGGAGATCCAGAAGGTCACACACCTTTAACAAAGAGCAAGTGAAATGAAGAACTCAAAACTTCTGATCCATTTATTAACAATTTATCGTTTTATATATATATATATATATATATATATATATATACACAATATATATATATATACAATATAACATATACATATAATAACTAAATAAGTTCAATACTTCAGAAAGATACATATAGTCCAAGTTTTAGATCAATACAAGGAGATTGACGTGTAAATGTTAAAACACATTTTTCTTTTCTGTTTCTATGTATTTCATAATGTGAAACAAGATGTTGGTTATATCATTTTTATTTTTTTTATTAAAGCATAATCACATTGAATATAGCTAGATGCATTTATTCAGCAAATTATTACAAATCCCATGTCTTTAACAGCACGCAACCCTAGTTAATTGTCTGAATGCAGACATTTAGGACATTCTGTCTTATGATTACCTGGCTTGCTGATTCGGAGGGAGCTGCTGCCTCCACTGGTTTGAGTTTGGATGGCTCGGACTCTTTCACAAGCTCTCCTGAAGCGTCTCCATTGGTGTTGCCAGGTGAGTTTTTATCCATCACTGGCATTCTCTCCAACACTGCAGCTCTGAGGGGCAGACGATGAACTCTACAACATCTGCACACAATATCTGACAGGCATCACCTCAGCGGTTTAAATGCAGGACTAAAACATTCTGTACCTCATGTGGTCATATTTCTTAAAGAGCGCATTGTACTCCACCGCCCTTTGTTGAAGTTCCAGGTCAATACAGCTGCCGTAGATACTGACGATACTCCTGATTCGACTGATACAGGAATAAATAAAATAAGGATAAAGATTGACGGCACAAAGACACAAACAAATACGCAGAGAATCGACACAAAATGTGGAGAAAGTGTGTATGGCGTGTAATTTGATTCTTTGGGGCAATTGATTTTTGCCACGGTTATGAAAAGGGAATTTTCTCACTCGACATTGTCTGTGATGCGAGTGCTGAGCTTCATGGTGGCAGTGAGCGCGAAGCCTCTGGTGGCTGGTGACGACATGTGAGACTGCAGAACCGTTTCCAAGGCATCCAGGACATCATCTTCCGTAACCTAGCGACAGAATAGATGCATGAAAACTCCATTTAGTCACTGCTTATCAAATACAGTACTATACCACGTTACTGAGATGGTATCTGATAATGTTACATCAATATATTAATACATTGTGTGTATATATATATATATATATATATATATATATATATGCACACACTAACGTTCTCTCAACGTTCTCTCAACGTCATCAAAACAACATCCTAGCTAGTTAACCTTTTTCTTCTACTGTTTATTGTCGTTTATTTCTCTTTACCTGCGCAGGTTCTATCTCTTCACACTCTCCTTTAATCAGCAGATCTCCATACTCTCCTACACACCAGCACGCCACCTGCACCAGCGATTGCTACATACAGACACACTATGTATTACACACAAGCACTTACAAACTGCAAATATGAACAGAAGATCCACAAACAACATTAACAACTCGAGTCAGTGAACACAGTTGGGGCCGCTTACACAAGATGCTTTTCTGCGTTCAGAACAGTGCAAACAGAATGCAAAATAAACACATCATGTGTCTGTTGGGCCTTACATGTGTGTCATATGTTTTAGACACATATAAACAGAGAAATATATCTTTACTTGTGAAATATCTTTCACCAGCGCTCTATAGAGCTTGTGAACGGTGTAACAGTGGAGCTCGGAAGCAGTCATTATGAGTTGGATCAGATTGGGCACAGTCTCATCTCTAACGTCGCCCCCTGCCTGAGAGAGTGGATATTACAATTAAACAATGATTCATTACAATTATTACAATTAAGATGTTTAAATATTAAATAACATTATTTATTTGTGAATGGGATGATACGCTAACAAACCAGTTGTTATTTAGTAGGTATGTAACCGGTTTTGTTGTGCAGTCGTGGCTATTTACCGTGGTGAGCACATGCAAGATGGTATCAATGTGCCAGCGGTTTGAAGGGGCATATCTGACCAAAACAAAGAGACAGACACAAAGACAATTTGTCAGTCAGAGCATGGCTTTCCACATATACACAAAATAATGTACAATGCAGAGATGACAATTCTCCCATTATTTACTCACCCTCATTCCAAACCTGTATAACTTTTTTCTTCTGTGGAACACAAAAGAAGATATTTGGAGAAATGTCTCAGTGGTTTTGGGTCCCTACAATTGAAGTCAAGGGGTGCCATTGTTGCTTTGTTACCAGCCTACTTCCAAATATCTTCTTTTTTGTTCGTCAGAAGCCAAAACAGTAAAACGGGTTTGGAATGACACAAGAGTAATTAAATAATGGAAGAATTTTTTATTTTAGAGTGAAACTCTTTAACAACAAATGGAATTAACAGAATTGCGCTCTTCACATAAACAAACAAACAGAGACCAAATTAAAGACTCTATTAAAAAGACATTATAACAGTTAAACTTGTGCACATGACATTAAAGCTTATCACCTTATTGTTCTTAGACATTTTATTAACTTTGTTGCATGGTTATAAGTACGTTATTCAAACTTTTTAATTCCGTAATGTTTTTATAATGTTCCACTAACTACATAAGAATAACGCTAAATAGACATATATGTCTATATAACATATAACATTAAAACAATGTTCTACTAATGTTACGGCAAGAACGCTTTTTAATAATGTTGGACAACGTTTTAGAGAATGTTAGCAAATGTTCTGAGAATGTTCCCTGTTGGCTGGGAAGGGCTCTAAATGCAGATGCTGTGAGAGATTTCCAACTGCTTTGAAAGTGACTGACTGACTGTTCTGACTAGCGAGAGCGCAGCACTGAGCAACAGCCCGTATAATTGATTTGTACAAAGTGCTCACCAACAATACAAACACAACAAAATCACTCAGTCTTTAAATGTGCACAGGGTGACGAGCTTCAGTCTTGTAGTCTGTGCTCGGCATATCAAAGAGATACGTTGACAAATGACTGGCGAGCCACATAAAGTGAACATTTAATAGATGAAACTGAAAGTAAAACAGGCCGCTGATACCTTTCAGCAGCGTTGAAGATGCCAGAGGCGGTTTGAGATCGAAGCTCTAGGGGGCAGCTCGATAGAAAAATAAGGAGCTCTTTCATCATAGAGCGAATGTTCGCTGGTGACACAAGAGCGAGTGACAGTTCCAAAGCTCGACTGTGGAAGACAAAGAGCAGAAGGATTAACTGTAACTGTATCCTTTGAATACTTCCATATTTCTATCGTTTCTCATTTAGAATCACTTTTGGGTACCGTTTTACAGAAGTGTCTTGATCTTTCAGGCAGTCTACAATAGTGCCCCTGTGCCGCTGCACTGCATTGTGGTCCGTCTGCACAATCTTCTGTAGTGATGTCATTGATATATAACTGAAATAAATATGCGAGGGGACAGAACAAGAAGTACAAAATGTGAATAATGGTAAGAAACACATTTTCCACCATATAACACTAAATTAAACTTTAACAAATATTTGATTGTCTTTATCTTAATATCTTTATTATCTACAGCTGCTTTATAAATACGAGCTACAGGCAAAACAAGTAAAAAATGTCAATTTTGGTCTAATTTGAGAGGTTCACAAAATGAGTTCATTAAGCCCTCATCTAGCAATCTCCTTCCTCCAAACAGCAGTTAAACATCTAAAAGGATCTTTATCTGTATGTTTTCTGAGAGGTGTACCTTCCTAAATCTTTCCTTTGTTTTAATAATCCATGAAAAATTGCCATTCTCAATGACTGGTGTTTCAGACAAGTGCAGCCCATTCATGTTTTGTCAGATTCCAGCAAATCATATACATCATTAAGTTTCCTTCTAATGGACTATGTGAAACTAACAAGAAATTATTTTTGAAATTTGCGCATTGTGACTCATTCTGTCAGCTTGGTCACATATACAGTGCTTTATATTTTCTTGTTCTAAGGATCTGCACTCAGATATGATGACCATAATCTTAGAATGATGATTCCAGAGGAAAGAGACCGAAGCTAAACTACATCAACCAGAAAAACTGGCTAACCCTGACTGTCCTGCATAACTGATTCTAATTGGCCGGCTCCAACCCTAAAATAAATCAAGCGTGCACTCAGGTCACACTTTGCTGACAACAGCAGTAAAGAATCTGCATTTTATTGTGGTTACGATAAAACGTTTCGATTTGTTTGAAATACAGTAACCTACCGAATATTCCTGTCGTTATTAAGAAGAAACCTCCCCAGAATGTTCACAGCTAGCACCTTAAAGACATAAATGCGGAATGAATATGCACTGACCTTAAATAAACTATATTAACATCATATTAATATCTGAGATCAGACACCTTAACTTAACATGATATAGCTTAATATCAAATGTTGTTGAAATCATGACCAACCCTAAGGCCACTCTCTGAGTTGATGTCCATGATAGTTAAAACGGTTTCATACAGCACAGCATTCCCTGCTGTCTTACTGCTGTCCGTGTTTGTAGCCACCTGTCAAAACCAAACCACCACAGAATCAATTAAACACACATTTAATTCTACACAACACACAGAAACAGCCAACCCGGCTGACAGGGAACGTTCTCAGAACATTGGCTAATGGTTCTATAAGGTTCTCTGAAAGTTATCAAAAATGTTCTAGCAGTAACGTTAGTAGAACATTTTTTACATAACATTATATATCATATATATTAAAAGTTATTCTTAGGTAGTTAGTGAAATGTTTTAAAAATGTTACAGAATTAAAACAATGTTTGAATAACCTTCTTATAACCAAGCAGTAATGTTACAATACAACAGAATGTGTTACATTACAATACGTTGCGATACAATATCTAAAAAACGGAACGTTTTGAATGTTTCTAAAACTCTCAAAATAATGTTTTTATTGTCTGTGTGGCTTAATGGAAATGTTACAGAAACATACAATCTAAAATTGTTAGCTAGGAAAGAGCAGAACTAAATCTCTACACAACTGTCAGTCAGTGGAATGCAAAATATTTGTATGAGAACCAGCAGTTGTACATTAAATGGTGTGTGTTTGTTCTACAATACCTGTGCCAGCAGATCATTCATGGCCTCACTGGCATTTTCATTATGATGACCCAGAATCCTTAGCAACCGAAGAATGCGCACCTGAGGGTGGAGAAAGGGAATTAACATAATCGACCTAACTTTGTTGATATTGTCATTTTTCCTCAGAATGTTACAGAAACGTTTACACTTTAATTTGATAATGTCTATCAAACACATATTGCATCATATTAGTTGCATTTTGCAGCCAAATAAAAAGTGATACGGAGCTTTGCCACAGCCAACACACCTGGAGAAAGGGGTCACTGATACCAGCGATGTTGTGCTCTGGAGAATAACTGGAGGTCACAAGACTTTTCATAATCTGAACCAGCTCAGGAACCGCCTGATGGCACAAACACAGACATAAATATTCTCCATTCATATTCAACTGTTAGTGTTTGGGTAAATTCACTTCAAAGCTACAATCGGTAACTTCTGCCTCTCTAACTCTCTTTGCAATCTCCGTTTGAAATATAAAATCGCACATTACTTTACATACTTTGCAAACTGGGGTAAGGTACGGAGATCATTGTGAATACTTACCTGTCATGTACTTGCTCAGTAACTGACTTACTGTAACTGACAGTAACGGCTTTAATTACCTTGCGGAACAACTCAAGAGCATCAGGATTCCTCTCGCACAATTCGGTTATAAGAACTACTGCACCATGCAAAACCCCTGTGAACACACACAAGCATTTTAAAATACAGTCACAGATTAAAAGCAACTATTATCATAAATATCTAAATAAATAACTGAAACTAAATAAAACATGTCAAAAGAACTAACCATGGTTCTTCTCTGACAACAGGGATCTTGCAGAAGGTGTGAAGAGTTCTCCAAGTTCTGGGACTTTCCGTATGATGTGAACAGCACACAGTGTGGCCTAATCAAGAACCAACACCATCATCATCATCATTCACGCGAGGAACAATAAACGATTTAGCAGAATAGATACATTCAGTTTGGAACGGTCATGACTTGATTCATAACATAAAGCAGCTTGTTGTCATTGCCAACGTTACGAGCTGACCTTTTTCTTGATGTAAGAATTGGAGGCCCTCAGAAGGCGTTCGATCTCGGGTGCGAGATCTCGACACATCTCAGCCGAGCCCATACAGCCCAAAGTGCACAGAGCCAGAGACTGAACGTACTGACTGCTGTGAGAAAGGTCACTACAAGCAGAAGTGAAAGGCCGGTCAGAACATTTCAAAGCCATTATTTTATATCAGCAAATAATTACAGCTTGAGTCACTTCAGATACAAAAGTATATTTTGAGTTACATGCACTGAAATAAAGGCAAGTCTAAGCCGATGTTTAAGTTATGACATTTTGGAGATGGTTTGGAGCTGAATGCAACAATTACATCATTCGATTTAAATTATATTAAAATTACATTTTTTTTACAGGCATAAAACAAAAGTGTTTCTGGGTTATAGTAAGTCACAATGATGCAGCAGATCATATATATTAATATATAATGGATGTATATTAAATATATATAAAAACTAATATATATTAATACATAAGTGTTTTATGTTAGTTTTTCCTCTTCTGATGATAAAATATATGTGATCATATGTCTACACCATATTTACTTTTTGATGGAGTTGGTAATCAGTAGACTTGCATCCTGTTTCTCATCCAAGAGCATCATGGCTCCCAGGTAACCAATCCGCTTCTCGCTGTACCTGGGGCTGGCAATCAGACGTACACACTCCATCTGCAGGAGCAAACCATGCAAAACACATCACAACATGTACAAAGACAACAGATCATACAAACATAAAGGATTTGCTTGAGACCAGATATAAATTAGGTTTCAAGATGTGACGGATTGCCAAACCCGCAACGCCCACCTGGCCGAAGTGTGCAGGGTACCCCAGCATGTGCACATAGAGCAGTTTTGCCAGGCTGTGCGAGCGCTCCCCGTTGTCCCCCTGCCGAAACTGCGCCCGGATATCCGCACACTCTCTCTGGATGATGCCCCTTTCCTCGCACTGGGTCCGGGCACTTCGGATAACCCGAATCATTTCCTGCAAGCGCACTGACGGAGTCATGACTGTATCTGGAAATAGAGATGGAGGAGAACTATGACCCATAATAATTTAAAAGAGGAACACATCAAAACAAGGGCTTTACATTGGTAGTTAGTTGTATCTAATAATACGCATATGTACACGTACAGTCACGGCTCCTGGTTTCTGTATTTCACTCAAGTTCACACTCATTTAGTGTAAATGTAGTTAACTCTGGTTAAACGCGTTTAAGGAAGGACATAAACATTATATAAGCTCTGGGCCTGCCGCCTGTCAGCTTTGCTTCCTCTGTAAAAAAACATGTGGGAGGTACACCTGCTTTCTCCTGAAAACTTCCCATGCAGCTTCCCTTCATTTCTGTCACTCAATTTCCTTCTGGGACGTTGAATCCAAACTAGATGCTGATACATTACGCGTCAGATCGTTTTAACAATTAACACTCCGTTCCTCATATATTATTTACAGTGGAGCCCGTGGTTATCATGCAATCGGTGACCTCGAACCATCGTCATACAAACACGATGGTTTTGAGCGTGCACGTTAAATCTTAGTGAAATAAAACGCCTGTAACATGCGGAAAAACAAGGAGCATCGATGCACAACAGGCTTCATCACAAAACTGCGGTCAGCTATTGCGTGTCATCGCAAATGGCTTGCTACTAAAGTCGTAAACGTTCCCTATGTGGCACTGGGCATGTGTCCGTCATTCATTTGTTAGCATTACAGAAAATACTTTTGGATGGCAAACGTACGAGCGGCAGGCTGACAACCTTCTTCGCGCTTCTCGCGGCTTCAAGCGTCCGATCGCATCGTCTTACCTTCAGCGGTGCAGTAATTCAACTCGCCGATGCCTGCGCGCCGTTTAGCTCTTAATTCATCCGCTCTTTCTTCGCTGTTTTAACCTCACGATGTAAACGGGTTCAGCCACAGAATGTGTTGTGCTGTACGAGTAACTTTACGACACGACAGCATTTACAATAGCGTGTATAAGCTTCATAGTACAGCGCAACTTCCGCCATCCGGGTGTGCCATTCATTCCCCGTCCAGCTGCTCTGGAAATAATATCGTGTGCATTGTGGATTTAAAGGCCCCGCGCGTTATTTACTAATGTTTCGTGCATTTTCCAAAAGTAAAATGTGAAACAATGTCGAAGAGTGTTGTTTCTCTTCTAGGGACGTTGCTGACGATCATTTGTCATCTAATTGTTTTTGTTCAGAAGCGTTGAACTTTTTAACAATGTAATACTGTCAGTATGAATTGCAAGTGATCTCATTGTTTTTTAAACAAAGGACATGACTGTATTTATATAATGTATATGTAATATATAATGTTTATTTATATAATGTTGGTCAGAGTAATTCAATCTTATTGTTTGGAAACACTCACTAAAATGATTCTTATTTACTTGAATGTTTAAAATTATCGTACACAAAAAATATAATTTTGCCAACACATTAATTTCTTAATGTGTTGGAAAGAAATGTGTTGTGTAGAAAATTATATTATTTTTTTTTTTAAATGGATGATTTGGATCAAATAGTGAAGAAAAAGCAGCCAAAACAGTGTAGGATAGAGGGGAAACAAATTTTAGGCAAAGGGTGACTACATTAAATATGCTAGAATATAACCTAATGTAATTTATTTTCAATTTCTTTAGTCACAACATAATTCGCAAGGTTACATCTGTGGTATTTTATAGTTTGATGATTTACTATTATTTTAAAATGTAAAAAAATAGAATGTTTGGAAACCTTTGATTTACCTTTACTATACACTGTTTTGTGTGATTATGTCACACTATTTTTGATTATGTCACACATTCCTGACAGTTCCTGCTACCTCATTGGCTGATTTTATTTTTTAACTTTGCTTTAAAGATTTCCCTTTCATGACTTACTTTAACCCCGAGTTTAACCAGATGAAGGCTTGTGTGCTAAATCACACAGTTTAAATCAGTCACTTAAAGGGTTTAACTTCTCCAGTCAACAAGTGTTGCTGGTTGTGTTATTGACACACTTTCTACAAGGCAAACCAGTGTAACAGAACTCAGAGCTTTCATGTTCGTTCTGTCACATGAATGGAGGGCGTAGGGTGCGATTATATAAGATGGCAGGCAATTGTTCCCCTTGACTTCTAAATTACAGAGATTTTCCACGCTGCCAAGAGTCCATGCTGGTGAACAAAACACAGGTAGGACAGATGTTTGTGGTTTATATTTTATTTCAGAATTCTGTGTTGTTGTTGTATTGCCCCCTTGGCAACCCCATTTATGTGTTGTTGTGGGTCAAAGTTTGTTAATATGGATATAAGTTAACACCGAATGTTTTAAATAATCTTCATCACAGTCATTCAACCAATTTGTAACGAATTACAACGTTAAAACACAAAGAAACACGGGGACGTGGACATCAGAGACTGATCACGACAACACAAAACAAAACAACATGCAACAAATAAGTACAAAAGTCCTATGGTAAAATAATATATACGCTGCATACATTGATATTACCAATGGGTGGCAGTATTGTACCAATGAGGCTTATTAAGGCCATTATTAACCATAGAACAAAAAGGCTATTATTATTATTATTATTATTATTATTATTATTATTAAATAAGTCTCCATGCTGTGTGCGTAAATGTATCATAACTCTGCAAAACCATGTTGCTTAAGTTCTGCAGATGCGCCACTATGCATAGATGAACCAGTATCATTTTTCTTGCTGAGTACTGGTTTTCTATCCAGCATCTTCATCCTTTTTGCCCTCATCCTCTGCAGGATACACCACCATGCACACCTTCTGCCCCACGCATGTTATTTGATCTGTGGGAACAGACAATGGTGTCTTTAGTGCTGACTGTACTGTAGACATCATTTAACCAATCTAACTAAACATAACTAAACATGAATCATATTAAAACTAAGCCAGATATTTAAGATAATATCATACCAATAAAAGAATTGAAGCACTTTGGCTTGTTTTCCCAATACACGCCAACAAAATACACAGGAACACCTGAGAACATGATGGCCAGACCAATACAGCAGACCACGGGTTCAGAGTACAGAGAGAAGATCAGCAGTAAGACCCAGAAAATCAGGTAGATTACTGGCCATGCCAAGCTCACCTGTGGAGGTAAACGTGCTGAGCTCAGTGAAGGGGTACAAATGCTAAAAGAAAATATCTGTAATTATACATCATTATCTGCAGCAAATCAGGCATTTTAATTAAAGCATTTGGGGTTTAAGCCTACAAACGGGTCAAAACTACAAAACAACACAGCCAGTAGAATTCAGTCTTACCTTTATTGGACGATGCATATCTGGCTTTTTAATGCGAAGCACAATCTGCCCGGCAACAGTGATTCCGTAAAACAAGTAGTTAGTGAAGCCGACATAGTTGATAAGGGTGTATATGTCAGTAGTGCACAACATCAGCAGAGTTGATATACACTATAAAGCAAACACGTATACCCATTAGATTACAATACTAACATCAATTAAGAAATTTTTTGTTTGTTTACGCTTTTGTTTACATTTTGTAGGTGGCATTGCTGTCGTTACATTTACTACATTTACGTTTATGCGTTCGGCAGACTTAGATGTACATTTTTTCAGTAAGTGTTCCTTGGACGTTGAACTCACAACCTGCTCTGATTTTCCAAAAGAGAAAAGCTGTCAGTTAACAAATATCTGCTTAAAGTTTAGTAGTATGTAAATGTATACATGGGCTCAAATTTAAAGGTAGGGTAGGTAATTTTGCAATAGCAATCTATAGTAATAACTATCAGCTAGCAATAGCTTTGAAAGAATGATCCCGTCCCCTCTTCAGAGTGCTCTCTAATGCCACGCCTCCCCCAAAACACAAACACATACACAGGCAAGTGGGAAGGCAAGTTTGACAGGCAAGTGGGACACTTACAAATACAATGATTGGACAAACATTTAACGGTTCTGCGCCTTCCACAGTAGATATATAAATATATATTCATAGCAGTTTACTTTGTGATTTCTATCGAAACATAAAAAGATTTTTAATCGGCTTAACCAAAAAATGTTTCTGAAAAAAATCAGCTAGCTTAGCACCTGACTTTAAAAGACGAACGAACTAACTGAAAACTAACAATTTTATTTTTATGAGGCTTTTTACGAAAAGGAAGAACTCACAGTGAAGATCAAAGCCGGGATGGGAGTACAGCGTTTCATGTGAATCATTGCCAACAGACGGGGAAGATGACCTTCTCTCGCACCAGCGAAGAACAACCTGAGAGAAACCAAGGACACAGAACTCTTAATCAACCCGATACAAACATGATGATGCTGAGCACATGCAATTAAATCTATCGATATCTAAACACGTTGATCAATATGAAGGTGCAAATAACAAAAAAGAATATCTTTATGAAGACTGACCTAGATGAGGTAAAAAGGCAACCATTAACACCCCCGAAGGTGGACAGAGCCACAGAGATCGGCATGATCCATGACATCACCCCAAGCAACTTATCACCAAATGTCTGAAGGAGATTTCAAGGAAGAGCGAGAAGTCCGAAAAGATAAAGAGAGATAAAGTATTAAGAAATTACTGCACTGGCACACACAAACTTGGCCAACAACCAGACAAGTTTATGCAAGTGAGTGAAGCATTAACAATAAGGGCAGATGGGTCGGCCTGGGCATAATCTGCTGATGAATAGACCATTTTATTTCCACAATGAATGGAGAACTCAATAAGCTGCTTAGCGCAGGCGACGCAAGGCCAAAACAACTCACCACGGCAACAGCGTTGGAGGCCAACAGCTCCTGAGGACTCATAGCTGTGATATATGCGATATTGGCAAAAACATAGACAAAGGTGACCAGAGGGATGGAGATGAAGATGGCACGAGGCAGGTTCCTGTTCAAAGAGGAGTTCAAACATTGGTTTTACTTAGATTAGCATAGTTTAGCATAGATAAACATAGATTTCAATATCTAGAGCAGGGGTGTCCAAACGGCCAATGTCCTGCAAAGTTTAGCTCCAATTTTCCTTAACACACCTGCCTGGTAAGATCATGAGTAGCTGGTGGTTGAAGATTGGGGGCTGGAGCAGGACAGTGTACCTCCTGGACACCCCTGATCTAGACACGCCTATACTGTCATGGTCCATCCTTGATATTAAACATGCTATAAGGTATTTAAATGTTATACATTCACATGTGCATGTTTACCTGTATGGATCAATAAGCTCCTCTGTTACATAGTTCAGAAAGTTCCAGCCTCCGTAAGCGAAGGAGCCCTGGAGGAACGCAAGAGCAATGCGGCCCAGTTCATATGGCTGCAGAGGGTGAAATGCATTAGCAGGTTCCAGCCAATAATAATGACCTGGAATCACAAACACATTGAGAAAGTTACCGAAAAACATCCGATCTTGATTCATTTTCTTGGTCTACTTAACCAAAGTACAGTTTTCATTGAAACTAGTTTTTCGAGGTCTTTTTAACATTAATAACTGCTTTTGTGTGTTTGAAATGGCAAACATGCAACTACAAACTACTGCAAACAGCCCAACATGTCAGTGGGCTACGTTTCTTAGCTAGTCAATATATAATGGATTTTTGTCTATAGTGCTCAAATGGGTTAAATATGAAAAGTGAGTGTAAGTAATACTCTTAGCCTGCTCTGCTATACTCAATCCCTCTATGTTCACAATAAATACTTCACACATGAGTGAGTTCATCAAACCCAACACACATTCCATTGTTCACTTCATCTAGTACATTTTTAGATTTTCCAACAGGTTTTTGGCAAAATAAAATAATAAAAATAAAATAAAATAAAAACGAAAACGTCTACAGAGATTACACGGGCACAGAAAGGTAATCTAGGGGAAAATGATGCAATGGTAAAATTTGGATAAACAATGCAAAAATGAAAAATGTATGAATGCCTTCTCAAAAACCTTTTAATTCAAATGACTGTCATTTACATATTAAAAACATTCACAAAATGACACGATTTCCATAAAAATTCATCTTTGTCAAAATGCCAGTGTTTGTTAGCGCACATGTTCTGAAAACACATGAACGTATTTCATGGAATAATTAAGCTAATTAGGTGAGGTCGACATTAAAAGTAAGAAAACTGCCTTATTATTTGTGACATGAAATGCATATTAAAGGCTGAAAAACAGCAGATAAAACAATAGCGAAATGTTATATATGCTAATTATAATTTACATTTATGCATTCGGCAGACTTGTGCATTTAGGTTCTACATTTTATTAATGTGCATTCCCTCGGATTTGAACCCATGACCTTTGGGTTGCTAACACAATACTAACTAAATTTTGAGAAGACAACCCAAAACATTTCATCAAATAAGGAAAACAACATTAACTAAAATATGTTGTCACTGTATAAACCGAAGTATTGTATGTATTGTATATATTGCACTAAGTAATATATATGTAACTATGTGCAAAATTCTGTTTATTACTGTATGTGACTGTATATTATCTTAAAGAATGAAAACTCAAAATGAATGCATCAAGAAAACAAGATTTCTGTACAACATGATTAAAACAGTGAGATTTACCTTTGCAGATCTGCACCATGCCCATAATGATGATGAGGCCGAGGGCAAGCAGCTTGCCCATGGTAAACACATCCTGCACACGTGTCGCCCAGCGGACGCTGAAGCAGTTAATCCATGTTAACAGCACTATAGTGGAACGAGCAACATGCATTAGTTATAGTTAAAAACATTCAGACAGAACACTCGTATTTAACACAGTATATGTGTTATAAATTACGTTCGTACCGAACGACCTAAAATGTAGACAGCAAAAACAATAGCCGCAAAGTACATTTACATTACATTTACGTTTAGGCATTTGGCAGACGCTTTTATCCAAAGCGACTTACATTGCATTATACGATACATTGAGTCTGAGTATGTGCAATCCCTGGGATCGAACCCATGACCTTGGCATTGTTAACGCCATGCTCTAACCACTGAGCTATAGGAAAGTAGAAATGATTTTTGAAAATATGGTTTAAAATGGTAAACAATACTTTTTAACTAAATATGATGCAGTAATAAATGATAAAAGGGTTTTAGATACTGTAAAGAACTAAAATAACAGGTAAGAACAAACAAGAGGTTTAAATGGCAACATTGTTAGACAGCATTGCTCCAGGAAACAGCCACAGTCATGAACAAGTTGTACAGTATGTACAGGATGTTCAAAAAAAGCCCTGCAGGCTCCAGACGTGTGGGAACAAGCTCTTCAGAAACAGTAATTTATGTATTAAAATCTGAGACCAAACCTGTTCCAGTATAAAATACCACTCCCCTAGCATGTTATCTGAGGTCAAGGCATGACTTGAGTATTAATATATTAGTTAAACTATTAACAACAAGTTCTGACTAATAAGTTATGAATCATTGGATAAAAACAGAAACCTAAAGAATCTTAAGTCTTAAAAATGTTAAATTATATCATTTTAATGTGAAAAAAACTCATGCTTGACACGTTTTCTGTCATATAAACAATCATTATGCTACAATATTTCCCATTAATCTTTGTAAATGTTTGCATTATATGATCACATAGATAATTGGTTTACATCTAACTTTAAGACATGAATCATATAAAGAGTTCTAGGCCAAAGGGTTTAATAAAGTTCCTGGAGATCTAATTTTAAGCATAGTTTAGCTCGGACTCTAATCCAACACATTTAAACACAATCAAAGTCTTTGTCTTATCCATTACAAATGGGTAGGTTAGAGCAGGACTAGTGTAATTTAGTCTCTGACTCCCGTCTCATGCTCCAGTTGTATTCAGCCTTCTAAACTTCCTAATGAATGAATGAATGAATGAATGAACAGTTACTCACACAGGCAGAGCGCGGAGAGCAAACTCAGGGCTCTCTCTGGACTCAAGCAGGTCGGAAAGTAAGGTTGCAGGGCATAGGTGGCAAAGGTCAGGGAAATCACAGCCTGGTTAGTTGGATACATCACCAACACGGCAACCCACAGCCTAAGAAACCTATTCAATAAAACAACACTGAGTATGTATGACCGAGGAATCTTTCTACAAAAAACACAGAAATGCACAATAAAAGCACCAGGGCTCAAAATAAATAAATCTTACCCAACTAGCCCTCCAAAGACATACTTTACATAGGAATAGTCACCCCCAGATTTTGGGATTGTGACTCCCAGTTCAGCATAGCACAGGGCACTGATGGCAGTGATGAGACCAGTAAGAACCCACAATATCAGAGCCAGACCAACTGAACCAGAATTTTCCAAAACGCCCTTTGGACTCACAAAGATCCCCGAACCAATAATGTTACCTGGAAAATTAATGATATTTATGTTTAATAAGCGCATATGATTAGTGGAGCATTAATTTTATGAATGTATATAAAATACGTAATATTTTATATGATATCATATATATTTTGCTTCATTATAAATTATATTTAGATGTTTACCTAACCTACCTAACGAACATGGCATGTTCGTGCGCTTGTACAAAATATTATGTTTTAATATTTTGAGAGACAGTTTAAACCAGTTTGAGAGGTGAGAGGTTATGAGTGTTGTGTATTGTAAACACTTGTCAAAGAACAGGAGAAAAAGGTATTTTTTAAGTTAATGAGGATAAAGCTACATGGCAGTTTAAAAATGAAAGTACGACAAGGGAACAATGAAATAAGTAGATTAGTAGGTTATCAGTGGTGTAATTAATACTAAATACCACTGAACGGTTGAGTTTTATTCATGAAAACAACAAAACACTCATTTCAAGGTCATCTGTAGCATACTGGTAACATTACAGGTTGTATCAGTAACTGCAAAACTTGCGAGACTAAATCTACAAGTTCTACGTTACCCAGTACAGATTCTTAATCAACATCTCAGTATTGTGAGCCAACCAGACAGATTAAAGCAGCGGTCTGAGTAAGCTGGCCTGTTTATTATACAGAAAGGGGTCTGATCTTGTTATCTAAACACTTGCACACAATTTAAGTTTCAGACAACATCCATCAGCCGAACAGTGGATTAACTTCAGTGAGATTCTCATAATAATTCTTAGTTACTGTATAGTAACCTAGTTAAGGTTAAACATACTAACGTTATGTGCTCACTTCTATAACTAATCCCCTCCCACGTGCACAGTCCCCGCTGCTTGTCATCTTGTATGAAGTCAGTTATATAAAATACTTTACTGTAGGTATTTCTGGCATGTAGGCATTTGAAGCACGTCATTAAAGTAAAGGATAGAAGATGGTTATATACCATAACGGTTAGGGTACATTAGGTAGATTAATTCATTACACCGATTTTAAAATATATCTATCATATGTAATATGTATCTAGCAAATATCTACTTTATGTAGTATACATTTACATGGATAAAGCATGATTGATTAGTTAAGGGTTTTACCAACAGTGGCATTTTACATGCATACAAGAAACAAAAACCCCTGCCGTGGATCTTCTGAAAGTATTCCTCTACTGTACATCTCAAGGTATGTACAGTATACACAAAGTACATCACATGCCCTGCATGAGGTGCAAGGAGAATAAGAGAAGTTTAGACCATCAGGTTCTCAGACTTACCCACAATAATACCGCATGCACTAAACAGTCCGATCTCTTTCTTTAAGGTCACTGTTGATTTGTCTCCAGGGTCTGACACAGGCAGTGATGCAGCCCTGTGTCGTGGACCTCTGCCGCTCATTTTAACACAGACAGCAGCTCGACTCACTCTACAAGTGTTGATGTTAACCGTCTAAAAAATTTGATTGTCCCACCCCAAACAAATGTGTTAAGCCGGTAGACACACCCACAGTACTTTTATGCCAAACACAGGTGAATATGCCGCCCTGCAGAAAAAAAACGCTTAAGCCAGCCCAAGTTGAATTTCTGGTTGGTTTTGGAGGCATTTTAAGCACTTTTTAACTGTACATCCTGGGAGACCACATTAAACCAGCTAAAAACCAACAGAGTGACCAGCTAGCAAAATGACAGCTTGCTGGAATGAGGCAACACTGCTCAGATGTTTCACACTGTTTATTATTAACATTACAGTGTCACGCCCAGTTTTCTAGAGCTATTTGATAAAAAAAAGCAGTTTAAGTCAATGTTTTTCAATGCAGAAATGTCAGAAACCTTGACGTACTTAAAAATGCAACGCTCTTTTAATTCCTCATTTTCATGTGACATGACAGTCTTTCATGCCAAAACGTTTTCTTGAATGAGAAATTCATTGAAAGTATTTACCATTAAACTTTGAAGGACCAATGGAACAACTAAAATGCAGTAGCAAAACCATCAGGGGTGCCCGAAGTGCTGATTTCACAGTCAAAATCCGGAGCTACACAATCAGCTGTGCTTGAGCGTGTTTATGAAGATCCCCAGCATGATGGAAGCAAATAGATTTAGATGTCCTGGCAGACACTCAGTGAAACCTCTGTTGTTTACAGACGGTTGTCCTCTAATGAGTTTGCTCGTGCAAACAAAGCACCACCAGCACTGTTTGCTTTCTGTGTGTATAATTGCTTAGCTTCAAATTACATTCCTGTGTCTTAAAGGCATTCAAGCAGCCTATGTAACTCTCTTCGAAAAAGTTAATTTGCTTAATGACTAACAAGTTGAAGTCTTGTGCTCTTATTAATAGCACCACCTAGAGGACAAACAGGATAGTGTTTTTGAGGACAATGATTTTAGTTTTTTTTATTGTTATACACAGAAATAACGCACACGTTGACTTAAACAAGCCTACAATCCTAACTCAGTTGCGACGTCAAAAGTTAAAGTACATTATCAACAGATTGTATATGAATAAACGCCGTTTCTCAGCACTTTGAAAATGAAATCTCACCCTATTTTTAAGTCTGCTTCTGCCACTTTTATATTCTTTGGTTACTTTTATGCTCAATATCATTAATTACAAACAGCATAAAAGAGAGAAAACAGAACGTCTGGATGTTGATCACGTCCTTATTTTGTGGGGTAAAAAAAAAAATCAATCTCCACACACAAACTTTGTATTCACTTTTTTTATTCATGACAATACATATTTACCGAGGAAAAGTAGTATAAAAGTATGGAACATGTTTCCTAACCTGATCTGGGAAAATCATATGAATAAATGATCTAATCGTGTTGAATTTTGGGGCACTGGCGGGCAATAGGGAAAAATGTGCAAGGCTAAAGAACAGCATCAGAACAGACCGCCTGGCTCACATAATGAATTCTAGAAAAGAAGAGTCTTCAAAAACTGACCTTAAAGTAACAGGAGCCTAAAAGCTTTTTGATTTTTGTGTGAAACTGAGGATTTTAAACAGAGAAAGAGCACCAGGACGTCTCGCGCTGCCTTAAAGGGTACCAAGATAAGTGCAGTTTAAATTTTCATTCTTACGACCGTAATAAAATGAACATATTGTAAAGTAATCAAAGATCTCTGAATGAATCTCTGTGATCACAGAAGATGGGCTCCGGAGGCAAGGTCATGAACTCTACTGCTTGACTGGAAATCACATTTTAAATAAAAAAGTAACCCCATTCGTGTGACTGCCCCTACAGGCCGATGGTGTAGGAGCGCCCGGCTGGGTTGTGAATAGCAGAGCATATAGGTTCGGTCACCGCCCACTCATACCAGACCTTCTTGCCGTTGTTACACCTCCAGAACCTCACGCACACGTTATCGCCGCAGGACAGCGGGATGGGCTGCTGCGAGGAGGAGAAGCAGGTGTTAGAGCGCTGCAGATGCGACGACGCGCGTCGCTGCTTAATCTGTTGACAGGATGAACTCGCACGTTTTGACGGCGCTCGGCTGTTTCTTTCATACTGAAGGTGCTAACTGCATTTATGCTCTAGACAGACTCTTTCCAAAACGGTTTTGAAAAGAAACAGTCTTGAAGACAGTGTACATATTGTCTCATTCTTTGAGGGATCAGCTATGGGTAGCAACCAAGAACGAAACATCAATATAGTTTCAATGTAACTGTACCGCTGGATACAAGTCAAATTCAAAAGATAAACGGACCACTAATATGAAACCACATTGGCTCTGTTCCTAGAAAGGTGTCTACCATGATGACATCTCAGAGAATCATAAACAGTGATAGACGGAAAGACAGACAGACCGCCTGAAAGACAGACATACAGACAGGCCGCCCGAAAGACAGACAGACAGACCACCCGATAGACAAACAGACTTAGACAGACAGACATACAGAGATAAATACAAAAAGAGACATACATACATAAATAAGGAGATGGACAGATAGAGAGATACTGGCAGACAGACCCTAATGGCCATTTTGAGGTTCTCTTATCTACTGCTAACAGCACAGAAGGTTTCTTACTTTCAGAGGGAACAGGATGGGGAACCAGGAGAACATTCCAGGAGAGTGTGTTTCAGGCTTTATACCTGCAAACACAAAAAGAAAAATAATCAACAGCGTGACACACTGTTAGGTCGTCACATTCTCCACCACGCGCGCTTCTGACACACTTACTGAGCATGACGTCTTTGTAAAGCGTAGCCTCGAAGTATCCAGCAAAGCCATGCAGCACTGAATTACAGCCCGCGGAGAAGCGCAGACACTGATACCTGTTGTTGTTCATATCTGTGTGGGACAAACACTAAATTAACATCATGTGATAATGTGAAACTAAAGGAGCAGCAATATATCCAGTTGGACTTCGTCTCTGAACTCCACACTACTGCAGATTGCGTTTGTGTACTTGTCTTTGTGATCATTTTACCTGTGGTTGGATGCACAAAAGTGAAGCAGGGTTTGGGGTCTGCAAGCTGGTGAAAGTTGTGTAGCCTGACAACATACGGTGTTTCAAAATGGCACTCAGGGTCCTTGTCTCGTTCCCGACAGCCTCTGACTTCATTATATAGTTTAGAAGAAGAGAGTGGAGCCAGGAAAGACGTGTAGGAGCACGGAATGCTCACTCCATCATCTGAAATCAAGAGAGCAGATCAGGACATTCAAATCTATAGTGATCATGATACTAAACATGGGTAGCACTATTTTACTGCTCTGTTTCACATGTACACACTATGCATTTACTGAACCCGGAACCCCACCCTAACCCCAAATTATCCCAAACCTTTAAGGAAGTGCTGCGCTCCATCTAGGCACTCAGGTGAAAGCTCGTTGTCTCCGAATGAGCCCAGAAGCTCGCTCACGATGATGTCAGCCTTCTCCGGTGCCGTCCATTCCCTCATGTCACATGACACAACAGTCACCTGATCACCCCACTCCTCAAACTTCCAGTTCTCCAGCCTTTGAAAGAGAAGGGCAATCAACACTGATGAGATGCCATCAAATACAGCAATCGTGTTTTATTCGTCCCCCTGCTGCCTTGTGTTAAGTTACGCACGTGACAACAGCATTGGGGTTCTTCTCCACGGCATATACGCGCAATTTCCTCTTAGCCTGTTTTGCTGCGCGGAGTGAGGCGTTGACCAGCGGACCGCGGCCTGCACCCAGTACCATCAATACTCTGAGAAAGTAAACAAAACTTTAGTGTCGTCTGGCGAGCAAACGGCAGACATCTCCGTAAATTCAGAACAGTTCATTAGGAACAGGAAACAGGAGCCCTGGAGGTGCGTGAAGTTACATACTGTACGTTGGTTTCCATCTGTTCTTCAGGAACTCTGTCTAACAGACATTTGTATACGGCCTGTTGAGAAATATCATCCAAGTTTTTGACTAATGAATCACAACAGTGGTGGCAACAATGGCAGTTTTTTACACCACTTTTCCGCATTCGATTCGATTAAGAGCGTTCGTTTAACTCACCTGCTGGTACTGAGAGTATTTGATTGGATCCTTTTCAAACACCTCGTATGTCTGCGATTCCAAATTGTCCATTAAAGGCTGATAAAAAAGAACGAAGTGTCACATTAGCATTAACAAATAAAGTCACCAGTCAACATAATTCCTTATATGTGTTAATGAAAGGACATGTTCTAACACACCTGCAATGGTGACTGCAGGTAATCTTCATAGCCTTTGGCAAACAGCTCGTACGCGTTAGGTGCTGGACGGTTTTGGTTGAGGTACTCTAGATACTGCAGGTAGGAACGCATGTCTTTCTCACCGTGACGATTTGCCCCTACGAAAATAAACTGAGCCTCCAGCTAGGGAGACCGCAGCCTGTCAGATAATCCCATTGACTGGAATGAACCGGACGTAACGTCTGTGACTCATCTGGATCATTTACCTTGAAGAGGCGGAAGATGACTCGCTGGTGGGCTTTTGAAAGGACCGGAAATCCCTTCTTATTGGTCAGAAATATGCTGGTGGGGAGAATGGCTGCTTTGATTGGCTCCCCTAGCCACTTGTCGATCACCACGTCGGATGGCAGGTCGGCTCCGATCTCGACAGCTTAACACACAAAGTTAGACCTGTTAGAATATGCTGCCTAATTGAAACTCTCAAGGACAATTTGATTCCCCATGATACGAGCCTTTTAAATAGTTAATGTACCATGAAAACATATTGTTGGTTTGTGATCCTGTTACAATGTAATAAAGGGTTCGGAAAGAGGCTGTTCTAGAACAACGGGGCAGTAAAAACAATACGGAAATTTGCAAGCTGGTGTACGAGCACCGAAGCAGAGTTGCTCATTACAGTATTTTATTATATCACAGTTGCTGAGAAATTGTCACCAAAAGCGAATATGACCACACGCACATTATATGCAGATCTCTGACATTTTTTAAAAGTTACAAAACGACCCCATTGGGCACAAGACATCTGAGAACTTAAATCTTACCAAGGCAAATCCTTTTGTTATAGTCACAGAGTGTTCTGAAAGAGTGCCACCTGAGGAGGAGAAAGGAAATGAAACGAGCAGGGGCCATAGATCACTTCGGTCTCAATGCACTTGAATGGCTTTAATCACGCGGCAGCTGCCAATATAAAGCTCGCGAACAAAAACTGCTCGCGATTTAATTAGATAACTTAATATCTGCATTTAATTAAGCAAATGGCTTCGTTAAGCGCCTCTCACCATGCCCAGGTCTTCTCATCAGTGCTGCCGTCATCCATTATTTTAGCGGGATCGTTCTCTATCAGATCCTCTCGCAGGTCATCGGGGGCCACCAGTGGAACCCGTATCCAAAACTGCGTCATTGAAAACACATGGCGATTGAACTAATTAATTCCTAATAGACTAAAAAAATGTGCTATTTATACCCAATAAAAGAGCAAATAACCGGGAAAAACACCATGACTTTCTGCTTGTACTTATTAGTCCATTAGACGTGGCCTTGCATTATAACCAGGTTTGACAGTCCTATATGCCGAGCGGAATTAAGACTAATCGCAGCATCGTTATGAATCATAAACACTATATTGAAAAGACGTCTAATCACTCGATCTTTATGGATAACACGCGCCGCGATCTTATTCTGAAGAGCAGATGGATAGCGAGTAAAAATGATAAACAGTCTACTCACATCATCTAATTAAATTTACATCAGCGCGGCAGCCGGAATGAATATTGTGTGTAAATGATACGCCCAGGGTGTACACAGAAATGAATAACGGTGTGTTCGGCGCATATTTGTTTTCGTTCGATGCTACAGATTGCCATTACCATGCAAGAGTGGTGTCCTGTGTGGATGTGGTTGAGCAGGATTCGAGCCAGGTTGGCACAGTGCGCACCCCTCAGGGGGATCATGAAAGCTGGCAGCCCCAGATAAGCACAGAAATTCAGCTCCTGTACCAGCGCCTGCAGCAAGGGCGCAGAAGACATTAGAAGGAGCGATCGCATCAAAATAACAACAAGCCTTATCTGCCGCTTCTTTGCCGGGCAGGTCGCCAATAAATGCCCTCGTTTGCATCCGAATCTTGATTAAAAAGTTTGTGATGTCACAGAGCGCTCTATCTGTTTGTATTGTGAGGGAAGCGCTAGATAAATGAAAGTGACTTAACTGATCAAACAGAACAGTGTAAAGATGTTGTACACTTGACCTCAGCACACAACACACACATATATATACATATACATCAAACATTTTGTATTATTTAAACAAGTTCTTGTGTTGATTAGCAACTGCATAAAGCCTATAGTAGGTATGCTAAATGAGCAGTTTCACTTAACAGGCAAATTGTTTATTCACATTGTTAATAATAATTTACACTTTTCCAAATTAAGGCATCAAAACGCATGTAAAAATAACACAAAATCAAACTCGAAACCATTTTTATATAGTCTGCCTGTCTACTTTGTGATGCAACAAAGGATTAAAACATCGATAAAATCTGACTGAAAATTTTTGATTTGGTCAGGGCAACGCATAACATGAATGTAAAGCAACAACGACTAATTATTATATTTACAAATACATGTACAATTTCAACAGAAAATAAGGGTTCAATAAAAAGCACAGAAGAGTGAGCATGTACATACTGCCTCCGAATTTCTGCGCTCTGTGACCAGCTCAGAGTCCGTCTCAATCCAGGGCGACAGCTTTCCCACAATAAGTGTATTCCAGTCTAGTAAAAAAATGTACATGTTATACGTACAAATGATATCAGAAGATACAAACTCCTATACACAGGTAACTCTATAATTGTAATTACACAGTGTTGAATATATTATTATCTATGTAATTATATATTAGTGTGTGATGTTTAACAAGAGCACATTGCTTCTGACTCACCCCTGCCACACAACAGCAGGTCAGAGCGCGTTTGGGCTCCAGGCCGAGACTTAGCAGGGTCCAGTTCATACTCCCTTCGGAACCGTGGATGGAACAACGGCATGCACAGGAAATCAAAGCTGTGTGACACACAACGCAAGCTGACATCTTACTTTTCCAGATTTTTCCCGCATGCAATTAGACATCCGAACATCATTATATTCAGTAAACGTAGAAATTAATAAACTAATTTTTTTATTTTTCTTTGGATTACATAGCACAGATGTAACCAGTGAGTCTCTCCATTGTGTCGAGTTAAGTTTCCTAGATTTTATTCCGTATGTAGCTTAGTTTTCAAATAGGTTTACACGTTAACGTCTAAACGCATTACAACTGCTTACCATCAAGCTGCCCTCGTTACAATCTCATCAGTCAGCACTATAAATATTGCACGCGTTGACAGAGACACTACGTCATTCTGAATATCTGCTCAACAGATGCACATTCAGTAATAATTCATACAGAATTACATCAAGAAAATTTAATGAGTTCATTCAAAAATATCCACGTGGAAATCATCAAACCTTCAAACGACACAAAACAATCGATATAAATAGCTACACTGGGAATTTTATACACGTTTTAAATACACTCATTTGTAATACGCGAAGATGCGCGTGATTTGCAAGCATGCCGCTAACATAGCTAGCAACGGCGTATGTACATCACATGCAGCGACCTAGCCGAGGCAACTTCAAGCTGAACGCCCTTCAATTCACCGTAACGATGTAATCGTTTATCTTATTTACAGCACAGATAGGCCGCTCACTTACCCTAATTTGGCTACCGCGGCGAGAGTATCCGCTACTTCGGGAACACAACTTAAATCTCTCCCGCAGGAGACCCTGCTACCTGCGCTGCCAGACGCCATCGTTAGGAGACGGGATGGGAGGGAAAATCACACCGACACAGGGCTATGGAGAAACTACGGCCATTTTGGATCAAACCAACAGCGTCCGCGCTTCAGTAAATGAATGAGGCGACAGAGCCAAAATGGCGGGCTTGAAATGCAGTTTCTCGCTCTCGTAGGGACCTCGCGTGACTTCATAACGAGATCAGACCGTGGACCAGACATGCTGCAGACTGGGTGAGCGAGAAAGTGAGAGAGAGAGACGATGAGAAGGTTGATTCGGCCTCTATTTTTGAGAAATATTTATATTGTTTTCAAAGGACCGTATGTAATATATTCAACATGTTTACTATACCATTAGATAATTCGTCACAAATTAGGTAGCTGTATGTGTAATAGTATTTAAATTAGGTTGTAAACTGCACAAAGAGCTTTCTGTTGATTTCCTTATTAAGGTGGTATGCCAAGCGTATTATGGGCTAGAATTTTACAAATAAAAAATAATAGAGCCTTTTGCCTGATTCTCTTCATTAACCATACTTGCATGGTTATAGACATGTACTATAGGGACACTGTCGTTTTAAAACAAGTATTAGTTTACTTAGAAATACCTGGTAAATTCCATTATACATAAATGTGAATCATAAAGTTCCATGGTTCCATATCTTATGATACCATAGTACCACAACGGTACTTTTTTAAACAGCTGATTCCTGTTGGTGAAACAAAGTGTTAAATTGTTTCTTGGCGTAATACTTTGTTCAACACGCACACAAATCAACTACACGGGTAATTAAGCATTTCGACTGAATTCAGTTTCCTTATCCACAGCAGGGGTTCCTCCGCTGTTCATCCAACTTTTATGAGAACAATTTGTGAGGTTTGCATTTTACGTGTTTCAACTGGAATCTAACAGACAGAAGAGCTTGCATCAAAGTGAATGTTCATAATGAAAAAACTCAGCACTTTCACAAGCTATGAGTCTGAAGTTTGAGGAGTCGCTTCACCGTTGTGCCTCAGTGGCGACCGCACAAGCGTAGTATCGGATTTAAAAAGTTGCCCTGATTCCTGCTGAGACAACACACACACACACATGATTACGTGACATGTATGAGGATATGTGTATGTGGGTGGATAAGTTTTGCACCCTGTGCTTCATATATAAACCCTGCTTTTAGAGGGGACCTTTCTGTTAGTGTGGCTCCCAAGGCTAACTAGTTATTATAGTTATTATAGGCTAACTACTAGTCTGACTAGTTATTATCTTGCTTCGAAAGGGAAAATGGCTCTTCAGGATGTGTGTGGTTTCATCGACACCCTTGATGATCTCAGCCTATGCACGCACCTACCAGATTCGTGTTTTGAGACACCACCTGAGTTTAAGGGCGACAGTCCTCTTCATTTTCTGATTCCCCCTCCGCAGAACAGCAGAAAACATGCTCCATCTCGTCTCTCCTCCACCTTTACCTGCATGTCGCCCCATCAACGACCTTTTCATTTATCACATGGTACCACCACTTTGGGTTTCACATTTCAAGGAGGTGTAATAGCGGCTGCGGACACTCGTGCCAGCTGCAAGGGACTAGTCTGCTGCCCAATAAGTCAGAAGATTATGCCCATCCATTCTCACCTGGTGGTCACCACCTCGGGCAGTGGTGCAGACTGCATGCTGTGGGAGCGAATCCTCACCCGTGAAATGAGGCTCTACCAGCTTCGCCACCGCAAGAGATTAACTGTCAATGGAGCTGCAAAGCTGCTTTCCATGATGCTCCATCCATTCAAAGGCACTGACGTGTGCGTGGCACTGACTCTATGCGGATGGGATGGAGAAGATACTCAGATCATGAGGGAAACCCTTTGGACTAGCAGGGAAAAGACAGAAGTTAAGCAAGCCATGAAACAGGATAGCCAATCGCCTGCGATTTCATCCCTGAACAGTGAGACAATGTCCTCAACAACTGAGCAGGAGGAGATCCTAAAGCATTTGAGTTTATCAGCGACAGATCCAAATCCAGAGGGTACTCTTTCATCTCCTGTAAGACATTCTGGTCCCAGGGTGTGCTACGTGTGCAGTGATGGCTTGCAATTGAGAGGAGAGATCATCTCAGTGGGCTCCGGGTCGCCCTACGCGTATGCTGTGATCGATGACGGATGGAGATGGGGAATGACTGTGGATGAGGCTGTGGCACTGGCCCGGGAAGCTGTTTTTAGAGCCACACACTGGGATGCTTACTCTGGGAATAACGTGGATCTGTTCCACATCACCGCCCGTGGCTGCAGGCGCAGAGACAGGGAGGACCTGAAGGAGGAGTATCACAGAGAGAAAGAGAGAAA